>BGPR01002311.1:109118-128091 GCA_013235015.1 Araneus ventricosus
GATGTGATTATTTTATTATTATTGCATATCCTATGTTTTATTTCCCCTCTTATTAATATTACTAGAAAATCACCCTTCATGGTTTGACGGGTGCAAATTGCCTCTTCATTCGAGAGATTTCCCGTCAAATCTGACGTGTTTAAATAGATATATATGCGAGAGAAATGTTTAACATTGATTGAAAACAAATTAAATAAACATATGTATTATGACAGGAAATATTTTTTTATTTACATATTTCTTTATTCAAAAAACCTCTTGGTAAAAACATTCCGTGTGAAGTATTTTTCGTTGTTTAACAATTTTCCTTGTAATTCAGATGTCTTTGTGTAAATTTTAACGTTGCCAAAAAATATTATCAAATTATATCATCACGATTGCACTAAATAATTAGGCGCATTGTGGCGTCCAAACTATATCACGCTCATGATATACCACTGACGTAATTTACTACTTTCTATTGAAAAACGGAAATTAATTTGAAATATAGGATTAATATAATTTAAAATTTCTCGGGAACTATTGATCATAGCGAGATAAATTTTATATCAATGGATAGCGAATTTTATTTCACTATTTTAGAGCTGTTAAATTTGAAATTAGAACGACAATTACTCTTTTAAATTTAAAATTACTAAAATTTAGGTTCTCTAACAATGGAATAATGCTGTTTAACGTCTCGCAGTGCTATGGCGCGAGTTTTATTGTTGGTGACATCAGAGCGTTACCGAGAGATCTGGGCTATTATATTAGTAATAATTTGTATAGTTTTAACTATCAAGCTGTTATAGTTTTTAGAACTATAGCTATTTTCAAACACGATAATATACGTAGCGATTCATTTTTTATTAGGACAGATGATGTTGGACGATGCCATGATTTTCTTATAAACTGGAATTTAATTAGTCTGATTAATTCAATTTTTTAAAATTTTCTATAAAATTTCGCCATCTACCGAAGAACCCATATTCATCATGGTTGAAGTTGAGATTAACCACTGGAATATTCAGGTTCTAGTTTAAGACACATTCTTTGACGGAACATTAAAAAATTACGTAATAGTTTGACTCTTGTTTTACTCTGCTTGTTTCGGCCGTGGTGATAGGGTACTAGCTCAATATTTTTTTTACGATACCCCGTGCACTTTTAAAGATTGATTTAAAAGACTATTATATTATAGCTTTGAATTATATTATACAATTATAGCGTTGCATGTAAATAACGATTTTAAAAGAGCCAGATATTTTATGTAGAAAAAAAAGAAAAAGAAAAGTACCCAATGTAAGAGAATAATTAGCATAACTAGAAATATTTCTTTATTAATCTTATATTAATTCCTTACTCAGTAAACAGTCTTGTTTGAATGAATTTTGAACAAGTGCGCGAACAGTATTTTGAACTCAGTTTAATCTTCTTGAACTGCGGTCTTCCCCATGTTTAAGGGAAAATGGGTGCTATTTTTTCCCTAAGAAATATGCATAATCAGTGGCGTAGAGATCGGGGAGAGGGAAAAGGGACATATAGGCACCAGTTGCTAGTTTTAGGGGACCCCATGGAGTCAAAACATTACTGCGTTTATGTCATATTTTAAAATTGGCATAAACGCAGTAATTGTTGAGGGATGTAAAAATAATACCATACCTCGGGAACCATTTACGCTTGAAAAGACACTGATGATGACTAGAGTAAGAAAATCATATTATAACCCGGGCGCTCCTTTCTCTCGCTACGCCACTGTGCATAATACAGTAGAACCTCAGGATTCCGAACCTCAGGAATCCGAAATTCTGGATAATCCGAACATCTTTTAATTTTCTGAAAACTTTTTACTGAAAAATGCAGGAAAAATAACAATTACCAATCAGAAACAAAGCTCATGTTTATTCCTAACTTAAAAGAAGTAATCGAATTGGCCTTTAAGGATGAATACAGTACCTTAAGGAGTAGAAACAAACTCAGATATCTTCTTTTTACCCTCAACTTGTTTTCCACTGTACAGTGCGAATCGCCGCATGATCTTTCTATATGCACTCAGAGTCAATACTCTACAGCATTTGGTATAGCAAGATTATTTTACCGAATTTCCCGGATGATCCGAAGTCCCCGGAGTATTCCCGAATAATCCAAATGGTATATCAAGAGTATTTTACCGAATTTCCCGGATAATCCAAATGGTATATCAAGAGTATTTTACCGAATTTCCCGGATAATCCAAATGGTATATCAAGAGTATTTTACCGAATTTTCCGGATAATCCAAATGGTATATCAAGAGTACTTTACCGAATTTCCCGGATAATCCGAACAGAGATCAGCCCCAATTACTTTGGATTCCAGGGTTTCTACTGTATATCATAAGTTCTCAACACTAATTCGTCTCGAATAATCGTGCGCTGAACTCGACAAACAAATTATAAAAAACATATTTGTTCTGGCACCATTTCAAAACTCCAAATATACTATTTTTTTCTTTTCAATTCTGGAAATCATCCTCGGAGCTGAAGTTTCAAATAACATCTGATTAAAAGGAATGCGGACAAAAGAACTCTTAGCTACTTTCGAATTATTCAGCATCAAATGGAATAAACAGCATACGGTCGCTCCTGGATTCAGTCAGCTTAGTGCAGGGCTCCCAGTATCGTAGCGAACGGGGGGCAAGGAGGGTATAGATACTCCAGGAGCCATGCAGTGAAAACATTACTGCGTTTATGGTATTTTTAAAGCAAAATATGACTAGGGACGTCAAAATAATGCCTAATTCCTGGCGCCATTTACGCTTGTTAAATCACTGATGACTGGATAAAAAGAAAATCTTGTTTTTTTTCCCAGAGATCAACTTTTTTTAAATCTTATCTATCAACAGTGCTTTTTAATTCAAGTTCGTGTGCAAGAACCCTCATCATTTAGCTGAGTGTACCGAAATTCACCAAGTTGCAATGCCGATATCTTTCTGAATACTAATGGTACTGCACTGAAATTTTCATATAAATTGCCCTATATATCTGGCTTTTATGGCAGCTACGCTACATTTCGCACATTCGTATTAAAAAATCATTTATTAAAATGCTCATATTTCCTTTCATATTCAAAGTATTTACTTCAAATTTTAATACAACACTTCTCTAACATATCGCCACGTATTCTGTACGATGCAGTTTCATACAATTTGGATTAAAACTCTGCAAATTATACGCAAAAAAACATGCGGAAAAATTTGAGATTTTTTCAAGAAACCTTTATATCTTCCCAATATTTGTGCCATGTTTACGAAAATGCATGTAAATATTATGCACATCAAACATAACCATTGATGAAAGTTTCATCTCGTTATCAGCTTTCTTTGAAACGGGATGAGTCTAATTTTTTTTGTCTTTATCACTTTCTGGTAGGCTCCCTAAATACTCTCGTGATCGAATTTTCACTGTAAAATGCGAGTTCAAGCCGAATCTCTACATGTTCGGAATTCTAAGATAATCCATGCCGATTTCCGGGAGATATTCGCAAAAATATGGAAATTTTAAAGTGTCCGCATTATATTTGCAACACACTGTACTCTCGCTAAGCCACTGACCACGGTGAGAAAACATTAATGCGCTTATGTCACTTATTACAGCCAAATGCGATGAGGCTCGAAAAAGTCCCATGCCCTGTGCGCTGTTTACATGAACTAAGTCACTGATGTTGATGATATGACCCGGGCGCTGTTTACATGAACTAAGTCACTGATGTTGATGATATGACCTGGGCGCGACTTACCCCTTCCACGCCACTGAGGGCTCCTTCTGCATTATCGTCATTGACGGACTGGAACATGGATGGATACCTCTTAATTGGGTTTCTCTTACTATACCGGTGGTGAACAGACTACGTAAGAACTAAAAAGCTCGATCTCGCATCTTTGCAATCATCGAACCAGAGATGGATCTCTACTCTCCGGGAAATGCCTTAGAGTAGTCCTTCAGTAATCCGGCAGATGTCAGAATCAAAGGGCTACCGGATTAGCGAAAGCACCGGACTGGTTCATAAAAAAACTTCCATGTTTGTTGCCCAAAATACAGTAGAGTCTCCTTACAACGAAGTCTCCCTACAGCGAATCTCTCCCTATAACGAAAATTTTAATCGGAAAGTTAAATAACATTCAAAATATTCTCCATATAACGATATCCCTATAACGAATTTTTTCATACCTTTATATTTTCGATTTTTGTCATTTTTGAAGAAAGTTGCTAATTTCTGTGCAAACACATCGCTCACACGTGCAACCACTCGCATTGTTCATTCCAGCGATAACACGTAACGATAGAATGCTATGTGAAGGGTAATGCAGTTGTGGGGACCAGGGTTTCTACAGAGGGAGCAACAGTTCTACGGGTCAAGATTCCAAGAATCGGGGTGAAGTAGGGGTGGAAACAGCAAATGGATGCGACAATACGCATTTTATGTTTATCCGGCTAGTACATATTATTCTCTAAACAGGTGAATTGTCTTCACTTTTGAGCATTTTGTTTGCACAATAAAAATTAGTGTAATTTTAACAAATTTATAATAAATATTACTTCATTTTTAATTGAAAGTCATAATTAAATATTTTTGAACTTATAGCACATACTAAAAGGTTTGTAACATTTACTTAAATAACTGCAAAAATCTCTAATCTCCGCATTACGAAATTTTCTCTATAACGAATTTTTCAACTGGAACCAAGCGATTTAGTTATAGGGAGATTCCACTGTTTACAAGATTATACAGAAAATTTTGTTATATATGTTACCGTTAATGTATGAAGCGCCGGCATTCTGTAGAATACCTAGACATTTTATAGAATGCCGGGCATTTTTGGGCAAAGTATGAAATAGGAGGATTATTATATACTTTGCCTAGGCATTGTATAGAATGGCATATTCTATTTAGACAAAGTATAAAAAGAAGGTCATGATAAGGCTGTTATTTAAAAGCCGTCAAATATACAACTGATATTTTGAAAAATAATGAGAGAGTGAAATTAAAAATTCTTTTATTCAAAATGCGCTAAGAAAAGCGAAAGTTATACAAAACAAAATTTACGCTTTTCTTATGAAAGAAAACGAAATGAAATATGAACCTACTTGCTGCGTCAAGAAAAGAAATAATTTTATTTCGTATAAAATCGAATCGGCGATGCATTTCATACTTTGCCGGTTTGTCATTTGGCATTCTATAGAATGCCTAGGAAATGTGTGAAACGTTAATCGTTTCATACATTGCCGACCAGTTTTCGGCATTCTATAAAATGCCTAGGTATTCTATAGAATGCCGGCTTTCAATACATTGCCGGTAACAGATATAATAAATATTATAAAATCCGAGCAGCAGCCTGTTGTTTACGCGCCAAGATCACTGACATCGGCATACAGTGACTTGTTTTCCCTTTCACGCTTCCGAAAGTCGGACTCCTGGAGATGCCGGATTGGCGAACTGCCGGATCATAGAGAGATCACTGTATTTTTATTTTTTATTATCAACGATATGTTTTGTTGAGTGACGTGAATGACGCACTGAATGCAGAATTCTTTTTTTAACTCTCTAGTGCAGCGGTTCCCAACCCATGGGCCGCGGCCCACTTGTGGGCCTCGGATAGCGCATTAATGGGCCGCGAAATGCTAGTCAAGAGTCGAAGTCAAGGGAGTTTCAAGAGTCTTCACTCGTTTTCTTGCTTTATAAAACAATATATTTTTATTCCTTTTACAGTAAGCTTCACTAATTACTAGCACATAAGGACATCTAATATACAGGGTGTCCACACTTATCGTGGTCCAATAGCTCATTTCTAAACCGTTAGCGATAGACATATAGTTCCAATTGGGAAAGTGCTTTAAATAAAGGGAAGAATTATATTTTATGTTTTTTCAGTCACTGAATATATTTCTGAAAAAATTACGAATTCTAACTTTTCATACGGTTCCCCCGGTCCTATCAGTCATATTTAATAAAACATTCTTGACACATTTTAACCGAAAATAGTCCCACTCTTCAGAGACTAAAACTGAGTGAGTTATGGAGCTTTGAATTTTACCAATCAGCGGCCTCGTCGAGCAACTATTGCGCATTGACTGGTGAATCGTCTGCAAGACGGCTATTGAAATGGTGTAAAGTGGTCTAAGTCGACGATATTCAAAGCTCCATAACTCGGTCAGTTTTAGTCCCAAAGGAGTGGGACTTTTTTGCTTAAAATATTAGAGTGTCAAAAATATTTTACTAAATATGATTGATAGGACCGGGGGACTGCATAAAAAGTTAGATTTCGTAACTTTTTCAGGAATATATTTATTCACTCAAAAAACATATATTATAATTTCCCTTTCAAGGTATCCGACTACGTTCGGAGGCCTTTTTTTAAATAATGATATTTGAAGCAATATTTTTATATTTTTATATGACATTTATGTTAAAACTTAATAAATCATAGAAAAAAGTTAAATGAATTGAATACATTTTTAAAAATTTGAAAAAACTTAGATTTTTTTGCACTAAATTTGACCTTTTTTCAAACACCCTCGTTCAAAAAGAAATGATCAGAATGATAAATCCTTTAGCATATATAATCCTTCAACTATTGGCTAGGTCCTGAAGCAAAAGTTTTGCAATGTATCTAAAAACATGTAAATTATAAGAGTTTTAGTGTGAAATCATGAATTTTTAAACAATTTCGGCCTTTTTTCAAACGTTAAAAGATGCATAACTTTTTAATGGAGCATTATTTCACTTATATTTTGGTTCATTACCTAGACAATATACTAAATAATATGTATGCCAAATTTGAGACGGATATTTTAAGTTGAATTTTAGTTATCGTGTTTGAAAAATGAAAATTTTGCAAAAATTCACATTTCGAGAAAAATGAGTTTAAAGTTTATGTTTTTAATTTACAATGAGAAGAAAAAATAATTTTTCTTCAATACTCCCCAGTTTTGTAGGCTAGTCCTTAGTTTTTGCCAGCTTAGCACATTTTTAAAAATTTTCTGATTGGAAATTTTTTTTAGTCGTTTTCTTGAGCCTTATGTGTCATTATCGTTTTCTATCATTCAGACGCCATCGATAGATTTGAATATTGTTTTGCAGTCAAATAACACTTTATAATGCCTATTAGTTGATCTAGAGATACTTTTAGTGATTGATAATGATCATAAGTACAATTTATGTACTTTTCCTACGTTTATTATCAAAAATTACATCATTAACGGAGAATCAAGATACTGCAATGATTCAAAATTACCTAAATTTGCAACAATGTCATAGAAAACAAAGAAATTCACACTGAAAATCTTTCAAAATAATACCTGGTATATGTAAAATAGTATAAAACAAAAAAAACAATAAAATTTAAATATCTTAAGTAAAAACAAAATGCTTCTTTATCGTATTATTTACCACTCCATTTTCAACTGTCAAGTTCTACTAAAATGTCTCTAATTTCACTTCTGATCATCATAGATGTAAAATAAAAACTGTTTTGAAAACTAAAAACAATAGACTTTCAGATAAGACATTAAAAAAGAATTATGATTTTTGGTCAAAAATGGGTTTTCGAACGTATGCGGATACCTTAGCATTTTTCCAATTGGTACTATATGTCTATCCCTAACGGTTTAGAAATTAGCTATTGGACCACAATAAGTGTGGACACCCTGTATATAGATACAATTATATAGTTTGAATTGTGTTTTACTTGTATATTTAGTTAGTGGGCGTCAAAATATTTTTTTACACAACAGGTGGTCAGCATAACCAAAAAGGTTGGAAACCACTGCTCTAGTGTCATAAGTCTTCTTTCGTGAGTAGATCGTTTTCTACAAACATTTACCTAAGTTACAAACCATCATAATTTCAATTTCGATTTTGGTGGCTTATTTCCGTGAAGCAGAATTAAATTCCACTGAAAGAAATTTAAATAAATAATCCTTATGTTTCAAATATGAAACCAGCAGGAGTGGTCTCCCCTAAACTTTCTCCTATACTTCTCGAAGAAGGTGCTGTTTCCCCTCACCCCGCGTGGATAAAAAAAATTCGAACCTATTGTAACCCAGGATCCAATGACTATCAGAAAATGTTTAGGTAAAAAATCAAATTCGAAGAGATGCGTTCCGATTAAATGAATACCGATTTCTACTCTTTCTTGGCTCAAGGACAATCCTTCCGCGCTCACAGATTGCTACCAAGTACGCATGCGCATGGAGAACCGGATGAAAAAAAGCGCCAAGCAGGAGTCAATAAATATCGTGCACAGAAGATTGCGTTCAATACGCATGCGCGTGGAGATAGCGGACTCGTTGGAGATGCGCTTTTACAGACCGACAGACAGTCAACCTTTTGACGGATTTGGCCCAAAATTTTATACGGACCTACATTGATGACGATAAAACCGTGTACGAAATTTTATCCATCTAGCTTTTCAAGTTTTTGAATTATAGCGTTCGCATGACAGCGGACATACAGAAAGACAGACTTCTCGCTGACGGATTTTGTCCAAAATTTGATAGAAACCTAAAAATTATGTTTAAAGACTGCATGGCAATTTTCATACCTTTATCTCTAATAGTTTTCGAGTTATCGTGTTCACAGACAGACAGACATGATTCCAAAATTGTGTTTTTCGGACTCAGGGAGGTCTAAAACGTGGAGATCCGTCAAAATCTCGAGTTCGAATTTTTTGACGATTACAATACTTTCTCTTTGTATACTTCGTATACGAGAAAGTAAAAAACAATTCTTTCATGTTCTTTTTCTTTTTCAGGGCGAAGCCATCCATCCGGAAGGCTGCCAACAGAACAAGATGTCCTTCACCAGGTCGTCCTTCAAGGCGACTTCCTTCCAGTACACGGACGGTAAGTGGCGGTCTCTGGTGACGAAATTCTCAACCTCTATCTTTCTCTTGGAGTTTAGTTCAGTCTTCGCGAACTGTTATATTCTCTTTTCGCAAATTCAAGCACACGTTCATCGAAAAGTAGAACGATAAATAATTGAACGATGATAAATACGAATCGATTGATGATAAAAGGGGACATTACATTTTAATTTTCGTTTTTAATTTGATGAAGTTGAAAGCATCTTTGGTGTAAAAACTGGGCTTCTACCATTCACAGCCACGTTTTGGTACATCATCACGAAGAAAGCTTTTTCGCAGAAGAGCCCTTTTAACATCAATACAGCAGTTCTCGCTAGATGTCAGAAGTCCACTTTTAACATCATCGATTCATATGTTTTATAATGAACATAGCAACTAATGGTGAAAATAAAAAAATTAGTTATGATAATAAAAAAATAAAAGATTAATCATATGAATAAAACCTTTAAAGGACAAAAAGGGCTTATGATAATAAAATGGTAGATTGATCATTATTTAAATATCAATTTGTAATCATGGTTAATGATTTAAGAAGTCGTGGACCAGAAGTAGCCGATATGTCTTCTTAAATTTCTTCCACTAAGAACAGTGATGGCGTGCACAGTGATTCACCATCCCACTGTGCATATTGGAGACCTTGTTGTCACAGGCGGGAGTTGACTGGTTATAAATGGATGACACGTGATTTCTTTGAGAAACTCGTATTTCAACTGGCATTGTTATTGGATTTTTTAATGGCCTTTCAGACTGTAAAAGCTGGGGATTTAATCGCCTTTTCCCTCCTGAGTGCTTGGACGTTGGCCGGCAACGAAACTCGCTGGACTTTTGAGGAATCTCAAATCTGAATCTGAAGTTCTTCCAATCGATACCCAATCAGGATTCGTGTCCTAAATTAGCACACATTACTGTCTGTAATGAATGCAATTTTTAATTATTTATTTTTGCCTGCACATAACTAGGTTTTGAAACTGGTCACAAATGATCAGAGGTTCGCGATTCTAAACCCGATTTCGAGGAAAATGAGCCGCTGATGTGGACTTGGCGCGCTATCACATTAATCTCTCACCGTGTGCTATCACATTTGCTTGGTCTGGAAATTGGGATGCAGGCGTCGTCGTTTCCCTGACTCAATCTATCCCGAAATAAGGTCTCTAGGTCTATCCCGAAATAAGCATCTGACAACTTCAGATCCTAAGCCAAATCCACTCACGCCCTTCTATAATATATGTTACCTGATCCTTTTAGAAAAGCTATTTACCCTTTTAGAAAAACATTTACCTGATCCTTTTAGAAAAATATTATCATTTAGAAAAGCTATTTACCCTTTTAGAAAAAAATTTACCTGATCCTTTTAGAAAAATATTACCATTTAGAAAAGTTATTTACCCTTTAGGAAAAAATTTACCTGATCATTTTGATGTCTGAAAGATTTCAGTCTCGGCTTCAAGAAGTAAGAAAATGAAACAAAGTAATTAACTAATAGTTAAAATAGACAAAAGTATGTATGGATTTTACTTGGAAACTTTTAATTGTATGTGTTAAACCAAGATAGCTTTGAAGGTTGCTTTTCCCTGACTTATGCTGCAGAATGTGACTAAAGAAACAACGTTATGTTTTTTGTAACATTTAATGAAACAAAAGTATGTGGAACATTACTTGAGATCGGGATCTGCAACTCCAGCGGTTCCCAATCTATGGACCGAAGCCCATTCGTGGGCCTCGGATGGTGTTTTAGTGGGCAGCGGAACACTAGTCAAGAGTAGAAGTCGGGGAGTCTTTAAGAGTCGCCCCTTGTTTCTCTTGCTTTATAAACAGCAGTACGCTCACGGCGTTGCCCGTGGAATCAGGACTTCAAAAAAGTGGGTGAAAAAAAGTGCCCACAATGGCACGAAAAAGTTTTGAAAACAAAATCAAAACAAAAAATACACATTATTGATATTCCCGCTTATTTTTCTTTGCGAATGACGTCACCTGCCGCGAAGAAGGCCACGTTGCAACAGTGCATTGTGGGATGGTCCGGAGAAGCTCTCGCTGTTAAATCTCGCTACGAAAAAAACTGTTTGAACCGATCAGGGAAAAATTAATTTTTAAAAAACGAAAAAAGATATTTTAATAGTTCTTGTTTCAAATCCGACATAAACGTTCCATTTGTAGGCTGAAAAAAAAATGAAAATTATAGAGATGTTAGAACGTCAGTGCGATAATTAAAGAAATCTTTATTAAAAATTACCATAAAAGTGACTATTTTTCAAAATTTTTTCAAACTTTTTTCAAAATTCAGTAAATTACGTTAGAAATTATAAAATTAACTTCATTAGAAAGGAAATTGCGTGCTCTTTCCGATGGTGTATCTATTTTTGTCGTACAGTTATCCGAAACCATGCTATTGAGAAATTAGTGCAAAAAAATCACCCAAAACAACACAAAACATTAAATAAAAACATTCTAGATTAAATTTTGAAATTTCGGCTTCGAGGTGCATTGAGTCACCATTAAGACTATCTGTGTGCCAAATTTCAAGGCTGTAAGTGCGATAGATTAGTCTGGACATCGCACGCAGACACACGCACAAACATTGCCTTTTATAAGTATAGATATATTTTTAATCCTTTCGCAGTAAACGTTACTAATTGCTGACAAATACGTGCATATCCTATATAAATGCATTATATATTTTTGTATTTTTTTACTTGTATACTTAGTTAGTGGGCCGTAAAATATTTTTTATATAACAGGTGGTCCGCGCAAACAAAAAAGATTGGGAAGCGCTGATTTAGACGATTAGTATAACAGTTAGAAGGGGTATACATTTGCAAGCAACATGTTATGTTTATCAGTTTCTTAATCAATTTAAGATCTGCAAGTAATTTGGATGATATTTTAAACCAGAGCTTTTAGAATTTCTTTCACTCGCTACTCCATTTTGTCTTCTGAGCTATTTTGCGTCCCCACTCATTATTGAATCAAAGTTTTCGTTTAAGTAAGGAAAATAAATGGTAGTTCTTCAGTGGAATCGGGTTTCGAGCCTGGAGCCCTCCTGTACCGAAGCCGAGACCTTACGGCGGCCCTCCCGACTCTTCTTAGATTCGGAACCCACGGTCGCATCTAGAGCCTGAATTGCCCTTCTGAATGTTGCATCGTTTTCACTTTCTGGTTAGATGATTATTATAGAAGCCATATTATAGCAAAAACTCTCTAATTAATTTTTAGGAATTAAAACAAGACAACTACAGTGCACTCCCGATTATCCGGGTTAATCACCGGGAGGGATCGCACGGACAATAGAAAAACACGGATAATCCGAAAACTCCTTTTCATTAAAGAAAAAATCAGCATCAGTACAAAAATATAAAATTTAATTACATTTGCATGCTGTATAACATAAAACTAGGAATTTTCCTTTTAACATTATCTGCTTTAAAAAAATCTGTTATGCGTCTTTGCTTCTGCTGTCTTGTCGTATATCGACACATATTTTACGAACCGCAGTAATGTCACCGTAATCAAATCCTCTTTGCCCCATATAATCTAATAAAGTTTCCACAGATTGTAGAGTAGCAGAATGAGCAATTGTATTTCCCTAATTTAGTACATCTTCTGCATCAGTACTAGCTGATTCTCCATTATCAAGTTTTTAAAGGATTTCTAATTTTTGTTTAACATTTAAAACGTTAATTTTTCGTTTCACACCACTCAGTTTTACCAGAAAAAAATTTCAGGCTACTAACTGACGATAAACAAGACGCAAAAACTAAAGGAACACGTGTGAAAGTGAGAGAAGACGAAGAATTTAAAGAATGACGTGTCGGGTAGAAGCGTGTTCGTACGAGAATAAGCTAGTAGGAAGTGGATGATTCATTTCTCGGAAAATTAGGGGTTGAACCTGTAGAGATGGCACGTGGAGGAAGAAAAAATCTATTCTTTAGCCTCCGCCGTCACGGCTGACTAGTTTCACGGAATGAATCTCTCGATCGAACATCAACATCTATTTTACATGCATGATAAGTGTGAAAATGTTTATCTTTAATTTTTTTGTGAGTCCGGAATGAGCATGGATAATCCGCGCACGGATAATCGAGAGTATACTGTAACTATATTTTTCGGCTCACCTAAGCATTAAAACGAAGCACTACACTCACATGTTTATAATTACGCATTTTATAAATCTTCGGGAACCGCAGTGGCCTAAGCAAGGTCTCAGCTTCGAGGCCGGAGGGTTCAAGGTCCGAAACCCGATACCTCCGAAGATCTGCCATGCATGTGGGCCTGTTGCACGCTAAATCATACGTTAAAGGGGCAATCGTCCTCCCGTTGGTGTGGTGCGGAAGTTTGGAGAGTGGGTGGCAGCCTAGGTGTCATCCTAGTCATTTGACCGCGGTTAAAAATTATGAAGTTCGTTCCAAAATAGCGCTTGTGTTGCTTCAGGATGGGACGTTAATATAACTAAACTAAAGCTTATTACTTTTCCAGTGCAAATGGTTAACAAGTCTCGTTTTAAACAATTTAATTTTAACGTTTGCCAGCGTTTGTCAAAATGTAGCTAATTCTAAGTTGCCATGATAATTTCAAAGCTGAAAGTCGCTTACAATATTACTTCGGAAGCAATAATTTTTTTAAAAAAATTCTTCCCGACATTTTGTCATTAGGGAGATGATTCCGTGCTTTGTTAAATTTTGTGTGATGTCAGCTGAGACATGCAGCTTTTTTTCTCCATCGAGCAGACATCAAACAAAGGGTTGAGACATCATTCTTGGCTCCGTGTCAAATGAAGCATAGCGAAGACACTACTGCTCTACTTTAAATGCTAACAAATGCAATAGAAAGCGGAGAAAAGCGTTTCATGTTGCATCCTTCAATTTGTTTAAAAATTGAAATATAAATTGTCATATTGCTGATTAATCCATTTTTCTTCGTGTAATGAATCGTAATCGAGATAATTCCACAAAAAGATTTCTAATTGACGTATTACTGTCTCCATTCCCATTTTATATCCACCAGTGGGGTGTAAAACTTTGTAGAGGGAGGTGTCGGCTCTCAGGTGTCATCTGACCAAGATTCAAAATATGAATATCACTCACATAGTGTTGAAAAAATCCAGTCAATCGTATGAAACCAACCGAAACGTTCTGTATCGAGATTCTTAAGCAATTCACACATTTATTCCAAGGTACTTTTCCGTCAGCCGGGCGCAAGCGGAAAATCGCCAAATAATGTAGAATTCCGCCAAATTTCTTACAACCATTCTCTTGGCCACTTGGCTCGCGTTTGGTTCACAATTGGCGACATTTGCGCCCGGCTAACGGGAAAATCGCTTCGCTCTTGGCTGTTCACAATTGGCGACATTTGCGACCGGCTAACGTAAAATCGCTTCGCTCTTGGCGACTTGTCTGTTCATAATTGGCAACCTTTGAGCCCGGCTAATGGAAAATCGCTTCGCGCTTGGCGACTTGGCTGTTCACAATTGGCGACATTTGAGCCCGTCTAACGGAAAAATCGCTTCGCTCTTGGCGACTTGGCTGTTCACAATTGGCGACATTTGCGCCCAGCTGACGGAAAATCGCTTCGCTTGGCGACTTGGCTCGCGTTTGGTTCACTTGGCGACATTAGCGCCAAATTTCTTACAACCATTCTCTTGGCGACTTGGCTCGCGTTTGGTTCACAATTGGCTACATTTGCGCCCGGCTAACGGCGTAGTGCGAAAAAATCCAGTAAATCGTATCAAACCAACCGAAACTTTTTGTATCGAAATCCTTACGCAATTCACACATTTATTCCAAATAGAAGCAGTGCACAGATTTCGGCTTCATTCCATAATATAACAAATTATAAACGGCACAACATTCAACACAAGAGTCTTATTAATAATTATTAAATTGTATTAAAAGTTGCCATATTACTAATCAACCAATTTTTCGTCCTGTAATGCAGCCGTGGTGATCTAGTGGTAAGGTCTCGGGGTGGAAGGTTCCAGGTTCGGAACCTGATTCTGCTGAATCCACAATAGCCCTCGTGCGGCTTCAAAACGGGACGTTCATATAATTTAACTGAACTTCCTGTAATGCTTTTTACCGAGGTGAATCCATGAACAGTTAGTTTAGTCACATCAGTGGCGTAGCGACCCGGGGGCAAGGGGGGTTTAGTTGTCCCGGGCGCCAGTCTCAGGGTGCGCCATGGAATCAAAATATTACCGCTTCTGTGCTATTTTTTAAAGCAAAATATCAAGAGGATAAAAATAATATCTTATTCGGGGTACCAATTACGCTTGCTAAGCTACATATGACGACTAGAATGAAAAGAATCGTATTGTTCCCCGAGCGCCACTTATCCTCGTTCCGTCATTTATCCTCGTATCGCCACTTATCCTCGTTCCGTCATTTATCCTCGTGTCGCCACTTCTTCTCATTTCGTTTCTTATCCTCGATTCGCCACTTATCCTCGTTTCGCCACTGCCCACGGTGACAAAACATTAATGCGTTTATGCCACTTTTTCAGTTCAAATGCGATGAGGAGGCGAAAAAATGCCATGCACGGGTGTTGTTTACACAAGCAATCCCACTAATGATGACAAGGGAGGGGGCGAAGAAACTATATTACGGCCCTGGCGCCACTTTTCCTCGCTACGCCACTGAGTCGCATTAACGTTCCGTTTTAATCCGTTTTCGCGGACTGATTTGAGATAAGATAATCTTATCTCCATTTGAAGGGATGAGATTCTGCACTTCATAAGATTGTACCCAAAGAGCTTAGAAACCCACTTGAAAGAAATTAAACATGAATTGTCATTTCCGCGCATCGAGTTGCGGCATCGAATCATGTGTTGAGTGAGAATCACCCCCCGGGTGCAAAGGGTTAAAATTCCAACGACTTTCTCTGCATTTGAGCATCCACATTTCATTGTGAACTGCAGTCTAGAAAAATCAACCAAGGCATTGTAAAATCCAGTTACCATCAAAAAGTATGCAGAGAGCTTTGTTGCATGCTATTGCCCTGTTTGGACTGTGTTCAAGGAACAGATCGCTCAGAATCTCCGCTCAACAGCTTTCATACTTGGAAAGGCCATTACAAACCCATAGTTCTCAAAGGAGTGTCAATCGCATTTCTTAGTAATCTTCCGCTGTTTCTAGTTCGTATTGGGCTTCAATATGGTTAGTGGGTTACTGAACAATGACCCTAAGATGTCACAAAATTAAAATATTCAGTTAAATCCATTGATACAAAATGTTGTAAGCAAATTTTTCATTAAAACTTAAAATCTCATTATACGCCGGCGACTATGAACAACACTTGGCCTTATACTTATAAAACCCCGTTCCCATGGTCCGTGTTACGCCTTATCTCCCGTCTTGGCGTCGTAAATAATCGCTGTTGCTCGACGGCTTGTGGGGTGTCTCGAGCGTTCCGGAGAAATGTGAGTAAATGCTCTGACATCAAGGGGTCTGTTCTGGTACCCCCGGTTGGGTTGGGGGACGTCACGTTTCCCGTTGGTAATGTGCGGAAAAATGAGGTCTCCCAACCCAACCGGGGGTATCGGAATAGACCCGCAAAGCAAGCGAGTCGATGAACGGAGACCTCAGGACAGTTCCTACGGGTTATTGCAGACTGTGTACGCGCCGTGGGAACAGTGCATCTGGTCGAATTCAGACCGGCAATAAACCCACAACGACCTAAGTGAATCGCCGAGAAGCTGACCGTGGGAACGGGCCTTAACAATATTAAGTTTGAACCTGAGGAAATGAGAGATACGATTTCTTGCAGATGGCCTGATGGACACCACATCCGTCCAGACGACGTCAGTAACGTCCCGGATGTCTTCCTCCTTCTACGACGAGGAGTCGACGTCTGCGCAGCAGCGCACGACCCGGAGGGCAGGGGAGCTGGAAGACGACAGCCTCACCTTCTCCTCCAAGAAGACGCGGCTCGCCTCCGCCTACGAGGCGGATGAGTCCAGCCTGTCCACCTCGCACAGGGCGGTGCGCACCGCCGACTCCTTCCTGTCCGAGGCCATCACGGAGAGCAAGGTCAGTGGAAAAGTCAAAAATTTTTAATAAACATGTAAAGTATCGGAATATCAGCTGTTCTAGTTCCTTACACCTTATTGACTGCTAGAACATTCTGATTGATCTCAGAATTCTATTTCTGGCGAATAAAAAAAGAACATTCATATTAACATTCTTACACTAAAGTGGTGACCCGGACGTGATATGAACACGCAACCTTCTTTATTGTGGTGAATGTGGTAATGAATGATGAAATTACAAAAAAATATATATTTATTTACATTCAACATACCAACACTAAATTGGACAATGCAACGAGACGATAATCACTGGGATCAGGTATCTTTCTTGAATACAAATGTTCTTATAAGAACGTTCTTTTTACATTTGTCAGAAATGGAATTCTGGGATCTATCAGAATGTTCTTGCAGCCAATAAGGCGCAAGGAACTAGAAAAGCTGATATTCTGATACTTTCCACTACACACACATTTATTATTGTACTGAAAAATAAAAAGAATTTCCGTCTTTCTACTTGTTAGTCTTTACACGTTGCCTGCCATGACCCTTTCTGTGCCATGTCCTCGCCATAGCAGAGGAAGGGAGTCAGTTTTATTGAAAGGATGAGTTCCACAGGGGTGAGCCATGGCAGTCAGCGTGTTCCCTATTTGCACAGAATGCTCTACAATACTGCTACGACTTTTTTTATGATATTGTGCGGCATTCAGAATATCAAACAACATTGTGGAGATGTCCTGCGCTAATAGAGTTAATTTATAATTATGATAAGCATTATGGAATCTTGTAATCAATTTTCTATCAAATTGATTACAAGGTGGCGCCACCGGCATGGAATAAAAATTTAATTAGATAGATCTATAAACTGATAATTAAGATTAAAAAAATATTAAAGTAGTATAATGTCATGGAGAACACACAAGTGTGCAAGATTTGAGTGAAAATTCGATTACAAAGTTGAATTTTCACGAATAAGAAACAAGTGAATTTAAATAACCGTGTATGAAAACGAAAGAATTGGCCTTTCCCTTGCGTACTTCTCAGATGTTACTTTCTCCTCTGGATAACGATAAGAATGATTGGGACATTTTTTTTCACCACAGTTCTATTTCTAACTGTTATAATTCCTTAAGAGAGTTAAAAAAAACTCTAATTTTTTCTGACTTCGTGACTGTTTGGTGAGCAGCTGTTGTATTTCTACTTTCCATAAACACCTTTTGCAATGCTGCTCGATTTTCAGTCAAAGAGTGGATATTGCTTGGGTGTAAATAACTTCCCGCGTTAATAAGTAATCCCCAAACGTGGAGACACTTTTATATGCAAACTTCTGAATGTCTCAAACCTTGCCGACGGATATTAGAAAATTTAGGTACACTATCGAAAACGAATTATGCCTTCAAATCGAAATCGTACTTTATCGTAAATTTATTGATTATATATCCATCGACAACATCTAGGGGAATATTTTCTTCCAATGATTTAAACTTAACAAATCGTGTTTCAAATTTAGTTTAAAGGTTTAAAATATTTTTCTCTTGATTTTGGAATGATTCTGTACTTATAATGGAAATAAATGTACTGAAAATGAAAAGTCAGAAACTTTAGAATCGAAAATATAAAATTTTATTTTAGAAACGAAAAAATAAAATTTTAGAAACGAAAAAATAAAATTTTAGAAACGAAAAAATAAAATTTTAGAAACGAAAAAATAAAATTTTAGAAACGAAAAAATAAAATTTTAGAAACGAAAAAATAAAATTTTAAAAACGAAAAAATAAAATTTTAGAAACGAAAATATAAAATTTTAGAAACGAAAAAATAAAATTTTGGAAACGAAAAAATAAAATTTTAGAAACGAAAATATAAAATTTTAGAAACGAAAAAATAAAATTTTAGAAACGAAAATATAAAATTTTAGAAACGAAATATAAAATTTTAAAAACAAAGAAATAAAATTTTAGAAATGAAATTATAAAATTTTGGAAACGAAAATATAAAATTTTAGAAACGAAAAAATAAAATTTTAGAAACAAAAAAATAAAATTTTAGAAACGAAAATATAAAATTTTAGAAACGAAA
>BGPR01002311.1:133084-156159 GCA_013235015.1 Araneus ventricosus
TCATCTGAGAAGGCATAGAATACTTGAGATGCTTATGGATTCTACGTAATATTTGTGTCAAATTATAAAGCTAAATTAATGATCAAATTTTAGTTTATAAGCCTAAAAATGCGATAATTCTATGCACGTCAATATGACGGGTGCGAGACTTCAGGGTTATTTTTCTTAGTAGATATAGACATTCAGTCATAGAAGTATTGGACAGTTCAGTAACTCTTCACAAATTTTTCACATTCGAACAATTCTAATAATTTTTATTCGAAAAAAATAATTTATAAGATTTTTCCTTCTTTTTTTTTTACCAGAATGTTATTTTCTTTTTTAAGAAAATAACATTCTGGTAAAAAACATCTGACTGTGTTCGGAGACATTTTTTTGAGAAATAACATATATATATTTTAATGTTATTTCTCAACTGCATATGTTTTAAAACTATGAAAATATTATAAAATTAGTCTTTCAAAATAATACTTTTTTAATAAAACTGAGAAATTTGAAGAAAAGTGACTAAAATATTTGCCTTACGCTAACAGCCATAGACAAAATCATATTCTAAATATACATAAATCCTTGTAGGAGTACATTTTTATGACAGTTATCTGTGTTTTGCTCTAAAATAGTTCTTATACTTCAAAATAATTTCGAGATATAGCTGAACATAGTTACTAAACTGGTAATTTTTCATAAAAAATGCTTTTCGTTTATAGCACTTAAAAATAATACTTGATTTTAAAAGTGACCTTAGTTTTTAGAGGAAGACATCAAGCATATTACAGAAAACAATCTCAGAAAATTTCATATCAATACTTGAATAAGTTTTTGAGAAATCATTGTTACGGTCAAAGGTTTTCCTTAAAAATATCATTTCTCAGAAAACACATTTAAATTTTTCATGCAACATAAAATAATGCTTACAGTTCGGTAATAAAACAGCCGTAACTCCATTTGTAATTCACGTAGAGTAAAAAGTGAGACAGTTTTAGAAATCTGGTTAAACAGGCTACAAAATTAAGTCATAAAAAGTTTTTTGATAATTTCATCAAAAACGAAGATTTTAAAGCAGTCGGATACCTTAAGAGAGCTAGAGGTTTACTTTTGAATTTTTTCGAGTTAAATACATAACATTTGATATCTGTTCAAAGCAGTTGTATTAATAAATCGTCTTCGTATATTAAGACAGATAACCTAATTGTTCGTAGTCAACCGTGAAGCGTGCGCTTGACAATGTACACTGACATACATCTATTTTCTGTTTCTATCTAGGATTTGCCCTTATTTGAATAATTGTTAGGCCGCGAAAGAAATAAAATTTTAATTAACAAATATGAATCATGCCGAACTTATTAAGGAGATATTGGTTAAAAAGATAAAGTCAGTACAAACAATTTTGATGAAGCTTATAAAAGCAAAAGGCAGAAAATCAATTGGACCACTGGCAAAGGATTTACATCTCCTGTGGCGATGGAAAGGGAACAAAAACATAAATAACTCCCACATTGATAATGAATCGATTTTAGTCAAATTATCTGATTGCCCTTTCACAAATCCAGGCATTAGAGCCACTATAAACAAGATAGAAATGAAAAATAGGCAAGTTAAAATTAAGACAGAGTTAATATATACAGTGGAATCTCCCTATAACGAAATCGCTTGGTTCCAGTTGAAAAATTCGCTATAGAGAAAATTTCGTTATACGGAGATTAGAGATTTTTGCAGTTATTTAAGTAAACGTTACAAACTTTTCAATAGGTGCGATGAGTTCAAATGTATTTAATTATGACTTTCAATTAAAAAGGAAGTAATATTTATTATAGATTTGTTAACATTATACTAAGTTTTATTGTATAAACAAAATGCTCAAAAGTAAAGACAATTCACCAATTTAGAGAATAACATGCACTAGTAAGGATAAACATAAAATGCGTATTGTCACATCCATTTGCTGTTTCCACCCCTACTCCACCCCGATTCTTGGAATCTTGGCCCGTCGAAATGTTGCTCCCTCTGTAGAAACCCAGGTCCTCACAACTGCGTTACCCTTCACATAGCATTCTATCGTTAAGTGTTATCGCTGGAATGAACAATGCGAGTGGTTCCAGAAACAGGCACGTGTGAGCGATTCGTGTGCGCAGAAATTAGCAGCTTTCTTCAAAAATGACAAAAATCGAAAAGATAAAGGTCTGAAAAAATTCGTTATAGGGAGACAACCACTTCGTTATATGGAGAATATTTTGAATGTTATTTAACATTCCAATTAAAAATTTCGTTATAGGAAGAAATTCGCTGTAGGGAGACTTCGTTGTTGGGAGACTCTACTGTATTAAGAAAATAAACGGAATAAACAGCAAGACACAAAAATAGCAAAAAAAAAAAAAGAAAAGAAAATTGATTGTTTAAAAATTGAAAGAGCAAGCAATATGAAATTTCTACGCTCTAGACAAACGTAAACATTACAGCGTAGGGCCTAATGACGTCGAACCAATCACGTAGAGTTTTGAGGTCACGTGTTTTTACCGCACTTCGGTAATTTAAAACTTAAAATCGTCCATTTTATGGGTTTTAATTATCGTTTTCGAACATTTTGACGATCAATCTGTTAATAAAACACAGAAATTAGCATTTTCCTCTCGCGTGCAAGTTCCGCATTGTCATTTTGAAATAGAATAATTTCGTTTAGAAATTCAGCTTTGAAATTGTGATTCTCGAAAGGGACTTTATATTGTTATTATTATACCCTCTAGTACCCCGGAGATTCGAGAGAACTATCCCGATTTCCTCACTTACTACCAAACAACTGAATTTTTTTTTTTTTTGTTTACAACAGATCTTAGAGCTCTCAGATTGGTAAAATGCTGTGAGAAAGTAAAAACGATTTCTAGGGTTGCTGCAATTCTGATACACGAGCCACTTTTTCATGCAATATTAGAAGAAATTCTAAGGAGGTGGTTAGAAGATCACTGGAGCATCTTAAATAACGTCCAAACTATCGTTATTTAAGATTTTTCTTTCTGTAGTATTTCCTCGTATACAAAGAGAAAGTATTGCAATCGTCAGAAATATTTTACATTTTGATCTATATGAATCTGCACGTTTCACATCTCACTGAATCCGGAAAAAGCCATTTTCGACATTAATATTTACCTGTGAACAAGATAATTAAAAAACACAAAGAGCTAGAAAGATGAATTTTGGTATGTGCTCTCTTGACAACAACCGGGGTGATGGTGTTCCGAATTTATCTGGAATTCCTAATTTTTACTTTTTATTAAACGCGTTTGCTAATTTCGAAATGTTCCATGTTTGTATGTGAGGTTGGAATTTTGTGATCGATTTTTCACTCACTTCTTAATGCACTAGTTTTGAAATTTTGTATATTCATTGGGTCTTGATGACTATGCAATATTTTAATAATTTTAGAGCTCTCAATTATCAATTTAAAAAAAAAATCGCAAAATTACGTTTGCACTCGGTAGGTTTTAGTGGCGCCATCTATAGTATTTTTGAGAACTATTGGTAAAAGCGTTTTTTTCCTAAGTTTTTTACTCATCTCTTGTTCAAATCGTGAATTTCCGGAATTTTTCAGATATTCACTATCAATCTATTCTGTTGTAGAACAAATATATCATTAAGATACTGAAAAATTGAATAACTTGTAATTGAAAACTTTTATATCGAGTTCGTGAGGTAGTCCAACTTCTTGTCTGAGTAAATTTGAGAAAATACATTCGTTTTTAAAATTACGCACTCATCTGTATCACATCAACATTCTAAATTATTAAAAATTCTGTCAGATTTCTACAGCACGCGATTTTTCAGGATTTTTCAAATGGAGTGAGTACCTATCACCCCCGCACCATAATTGTAGATATCTGTAAAAATTGTGGACGAAATCCGTTTATGGGAAGTCTGTCAGTCCGTGTGCATGTGAGCATGGTGTCTGGGAAACGCACCTGGCTAGATATGCGAAGCGGGGCATTCACCGCTGTTCAATTCCACGATTTTTGGAACGCGGAAAGAGAAAACCTTTCGTCAATGTGAGAAACCGATGAAAATTGACGCAGATGGATTGCGCTGGTCGAAATCCGAATAGTTTGAAATCTGATGGCAATGGCCGGATGGCCTTTGGACACCTCGCTGCGAGGGTAGCGGGGAAACAAAGCCTCTACCTAGATTGGGACCCCACGAGCTACGAGGGTAGCGGGAAAAGAAAGTCGCTATTTAGATTGGGACCCCACGAGCTACGAGGGTAGAGGGAAAACAAAGCCGCTGCCTAAATTGGGACCCCGCGAAGAAGCTAAGTCATATTGAAAGTAAACGCAGAAATCCCCCGTGTGGGGGAGGAGGAGTGTGGGTGGGAGTAACTCTGGGATTTTGAACCTTCTCAAACAAGGTGTCTCAAAACAAACTTTGGAACATCTGTGAATGACTTGCCTACATTTTTCGACTGGAATGAGTGGAATACATACCAGTTGTTGGGAATGGAGTACTGATGAATGCCTAGCTTAAAATTCAGCGTATGATTTTAGCATCATTATTGCTGATTTACATCAGATTTTAGACTAAATCCATCGGAAGGTTGATAGTCTGCCTCTTCCTTGGTATGTGAACACGGTAACTTAAAAAAGCAACCAACTGGAAATGAGAAATTTGAATTAAAAATTGTTTTTATAGACAAATTTGTCTACAAAAGTTGTAGATTTTTTATCAAATTTTGGACGGAACCGTCGGCAGGAAGTCTGCCTGTCCGTTGGTGTGGATGTGAATGCGATATCTAAAAAAAAATTCGAATTAAAGAGATGAAATTTGCCATTTAGTTTTATCGACAGGATTTATGTATGACCCATTCACCCGTAGGGTATGGAGCGTTTGAACGGTCGGCGGGCAGAGTACAAAGAAAAAGTGATACATTGTACGAACATTCAACAAATACAATCAGTATAAACATAAATACAATAAAATACATATAAAATAAAATAAATAATAAAATATAATAAATACAATAAAATAACAAATACAGAATAAAGATACAATCCTCCAAAATAATATATATAGTACATTAAATAGACATAAATTTATACAATGTTAAATACAGTATCATCAAATACGGACTATTCGGGTGGAGGAACCACCACCACAACAACAAAAAATGACGGGAGGCTGTCTTTTTCAACCAGCCGCTGATGTTAAAGGCGTAGGACTACTTTACTCGCGTGTCTCTTTTGTTTCTCGAAGTTTCTCGGTTTCTTTTTGTTACTCGCCATTCTCTTTTGTTTCTCGAAGCTAACTAACGAACTAATTGACTACACTAAATTGAAATTAGGAATGGGCTGTAATATATTAAAATAAACATTCTTTCTTAAAGAATTAAACGGTGAAATGAATCGCGCTTGCTTTTATTTCTCTAAAATATGAAAATAAATAGTTGTTTTTTGTTAAAGAGCTGAGACTAAGCTTAAAAAGTGGTGTAACGTCAGACTCAAAAATGGCCAAGTTTATATCAAAAATAGATTTATTAGCTATTAACAAAAATGAGTCGTTTTATCGTACGAGCAATTTGAAGAACTTAAATTTCGAAGCTTGAAAAAGATAAACAATCACGATTATTTACATTACGTGCAGTCTGTACCTCGAGAACAAATACATAAAAAAAAACTCTGGTAAAGCCGTCTTAACTCTCAATTTGAATTATAAGACTTAAGCCTGAAAAAGATTCGTTCAGTGGACATTTCGGTTCATTGTATCCGAATTCCTCGCTTCTGAAGATCGTTACGAGCATTTGAAATTACAATAGTGACATAGGAGTTCGATTGGAACCATTTGAAGAGTTCGTTCTAGCCGAGGGATCGTTATATATCAGGGTCATTATAGCGGGGCTTGGCTGTATATTGAAAAGAAAATGAAACTTTTTGCTAAGATATTTTCAAAATGAAATAGTTATGTCACCACTATTAAACACCCGTGCTTATGATTTGTTGAATTTGTCATTTTAATTCCCAGGAATAGTAAACTAAAGATGCCTGACGCAAGAAAATTTCATTTTTGAATGGGTGTGGGTGGAAATGGGATTGATTTTTAAATAGGTTGACAAATCGATTTTTGCATTTGCTAAGCATTATATGTGTCCAACTGTAAAACTATAACAAGCACGAAAAATGAAAGGAGCAAAAGAAAAGAGAAAATAAAATTCATTTTGAAATGGAGATGGTAGAAATGGGATTAAATGGGTTGATATATATATATATGTAATAATCTCACTTAATTTTATTTCAAATTCTAATATATATTTTAAAATTTTAATGTATTCCAAAATCACTTTTCTAAAACTCCAGTTTCGTTCTTTTCCCGCTCTGGAGGTATATTAAATGTCGCGTTTTGGCATATTTATTACTAAAAAAAATATTTAATCGCTTTCACGTGCCCACAGAAAATCATGACGGCGTCTCTTTGGCACCAGACTTTTTCCCTGAAACGCCTACGTAACTTATTAAAAATACCCAATATTCCCTTCACTTTGATCACGTGTCCATATGTTATTCCCTTATCCGAGAGAATACAGGGATTTTGCTGTGCACTCTCGCTTGTTACCTAAACGGAGATGCACGGATATCCACCACTCTCCTATTGATAATAAAATAAGAGGTAGATTTGCTCGGCCTGTTTATTTTCAACGACTACAACCACGAATACGTTATATATATATAAAATATGCATTTGCTAAGCATTATATTTGTATACTGAAACAATATAACAAGCAAAAAAAATAAATAAAACGAGCAAAAGAAAAACGAGACGGTGAAATATTTATGAATGAATAATTGAAAATTTTGATTTTTTTGACGGTGAATGGTTTGCATTTGTTGTAAAGTGTATCCAGAAAATTAAAAAGATCTTTAAAGTAATTCCCACTTTTAATATTTACAAATGGCGATCTCAACAATAAAACTTGATAGTTTTTATACACATGCAAGAAATGTAAAAAGAAAAAAAAATTACGAATCTATGAATATCCATCTGAAGATGTTTATTTATAACGAAGAGAGTCGAATAAATGATTGAACGTTGAAAGGTTTTCAGTTTGAGAGTAATCAATATAATTATCGATTACTCTCACACTGAACTCTATTACCTTCTTGGACACGTGTATACAGAGAAAATATTGCAATCCTAAAAAAAACCTCGATATTATGAGGGATATTGACGTTTTAGAGATACCCGCTTCTGAAAAAGAAAAACATTTTCTCGAATCATTCCTCTGTGTGTCTCTCTCTCTATCCGTGCATATGACAGCACGATTATTCAAGCATGCAATGAAGGCGGCGGTTGTCTAGTGGTAAGGTTTCGGCCTCGGGGCAGGAGGGTTCCTGGTTCGAGACCCGATTCCAGAGAAGAACCGTCGTGTAAGCGGGTCCGGTGCACGTTACATCCATCGGGTCCATATGTCCTCCCGTCAGCGTGGCGCGGAAGTCTGGAGAGTGGGCTGCCAGCTCAGGCGTCGTCCTCGCCATCTGACCGCGGCTCAAAATTGCGAGGTCTGTCCCTAAATAGCCCCCATGTTCCTGCCAAAAGGGAGGTAAAAATAACTAAACCAACCCAAAAATGCAATGATCTAGTTGGGTGAAATTTGGCGTGTAGTACTTATATCAAAATTGTCGATCTGCATCACATTTTGGGTATTCCCTTTCAACGGGAAAACATACTTTAACTCAGTAATAACTCTATTTTCTTAAGGGCGCTACGAAACATATTTACAAAGGTTTTGCAGAGAGGTGCGAGCTGTCATTCATATCGAATGAAAACATTTCAAGTATTTTTGCGTTTATTGAATATTCCGTCCAGTAAAAATATTACATACATTTGCGCGAGTTGTGGTTAAAATTAAAAAGTGTTTAAAAATGATGGAATTGAGAATGAACGACTCAGTAATCAATCGCTCAAATAGAGAATTTTTTTAATTTATTCATGGATTGAGGACTGTTTTCTAATAATTATATCCGGAGTTATCGCCAGAAATTATCAAAATTATGAAATAAAAATAGTGAAAACGTCGGTGGAAAATAATTTTGAATGCTTCTTAGGAGAGGAGCTTGGAAATTGTTTCAGTTCTTAGCTCATTGATTAAACAGGTGTTCCTAATTTGTGATGGTTGTAGATAGCCACATGTGGAAAGGAACAAAGTAGTACCAAATGATGTAGAGAGAAAGTGAAAAATTCATTTTGATATCGTATTAGAAAATGAGATAGCAAATAAAATCCTAACAGCTCACTTCTCTGCTTTCGCTTTCATTACTAACATTTTTTCATTGTTTTTCTTACTATCGTATTAATTAAATATATATTTTCGCGTGTTTTTTTACTTATAACTTGTAACGTTTTCAAACAAATTGTATGAGACTTACAGATAATGTGGTGACAATATGTTAGAAAAGCATTGTCGTAAAATTTGAAGCAAATATTTTGGGTATTAGAGAAGGTATGAGCATTTTTATGAAATAATTTTTACTTTCTCGTATACGAAGTATACAAAGAGAAAGTATTGTAATCGTCAAAAAATTCGAACTCGAAATTTTGACGAATCTCCACGTGCTAGGCCTCCCTGAGTCCGAAAAACACAATTTTGGAATTCTGTCTGTCTGTCTGTGAACACGATAACTCGAAAACTATTAGAGATACGGGGATGAAATTTAGTATGTGGTCTTTAAACATAATTTGTAGGTTTCTATCAAATTTTGGACAAAATCCGTCAACGGGAAGTCTATCTGTCTGTATGTCCGAAGTCATGCGAACACTATAATTCAAAAACTTGAATAGCTCGATGGATAAAATTTGGTACACAGTTTTATCGTCATGAATGTAGGTCCGTATAAAATTTTGGGCTAAATCCGTCAAAGGGTTGACTGTCTGTCGGTCTATATAATTTACCATTGAAACCAATCCGCTATCTCCACGCGCATGCGTATGGCAGCAATCGTCTGTGCTCGCGAAAGGAGCGATTACGTCAGTTTGCCCTTGGACGGCAAGAGTGAAACCTAGCAGTGTGCGATAGATGCGTTTTAATCGGTACGCATCTCTTTGAATTCTTTACCTAGATATTTTTCAATCACTGTAATGAAAAACCTTCTGATAGTCATTGGATTCTGGATAACAGTAGGTTCGAATTTTTGTAGCCACGCGGGGGTAGGAGAAACGGCACCTTTTGGGGGAAGTAGACGAGAAAGTTTAGGGGAGAACACTTCCGCTGGTTTACTTCGCATCCGCGAAAGGCAGACTAATTTTTCTTTCGCAATTTCAAAGCCAGATATATAGGGCAGCTTATATAAAAATTCCAGTTCAATGCCTTTCAGATTCAGAAAGATATCGGCATTTTGGCCAGCGCTGTTTTATTTTAAATGTCATCTGCTGCCTCCAGATGGCGTTTGCGTATCCATGTTCCTAAGTGATTCTGGATGCTTATCGTATGCCTCCCTTACACTTTCGTTTTTGCCAGATAGTTTCGGAGCACCTTGCATTCGACAGGAATTTCAATTTTAACTGATTTGCAGTCGTTAATACGAAAACATTTACTCTTGATGTATTTTTATAATGTATATTTACATATTTTAGATAATTGAAATACCTTTCGAGTTGAGAAACAACTTCAACTCTTTCACAAACTTTTATTTTGTGTACAATCGGACCTCTATTTAACGAAGTCGCTAAATCCCGAAAAAAAGTTCGTTATATGGAAAATTCGTTAAATAGAGATTCACCTTTTAAAATACTTTAAACTAGACAAAACAGGTTTTAAATTCATAAACACTAAATATTATTAAAAAAGTATTATTTTTTACCTTTATTTTGTAAATTAATATCTATTTGTTTTATATATTTTACCCATCAAAAAGAAATCTGCAAAGAAAACAAGAATAAAACAAAGCATTGTCCGGGAATACACTGTATTTTCAATTTAAAAAAATAATTTTATATTAAATTAATGAATTTTAGCATTTCATCATACGAAAGTTTGTTGATTTCTGCATCATGATCATTTCGATCTTCGTCTTCATCGCAATTCATTGCCGTATTGTTTTTATTTTTCACACTGTCCACTTCAAAACTGCCTCATCCACATCTCATAGACACATGCTTTTAAACATTTTGAACGAGAATTCCATGAATCATAATTTTGTATCTTATCATGATTTTTTAAAATTATGGTTGATAAGCTGTTTAGAGGAATACCAAATTTTAAAGCAATATCCTTTTTTATTTCACGCCTTTATCCACCTCATGAAGAATTAAATCTTTTTCTTTGATGCTCAAGCATTTTCGCTTTGACATTTTCCAGCTTCAAGGTCATTGATCACCCTAAAATGTGTTAAAAGAAAGAATAAGTTCGAAATGTTTAGAAATATTTTGAGAAATAGAGAGGAAAAAAATATTGGATCACAAGAAAAAGTTAGTTAAATAGAGAATGCACTTCGTTAATTGGAGGTTATTTTACGAAGAAATTCGCAAAATGTTCTTGGTTTCAAGAAATAGTTCGCAAAATGGAGAAATTCGCAAAATAGAGGTTCGGTAAATAGAGGTTCGTTAAATAGAGGTTCGACTGTATATTCTATTTGTCTCTTATTAAACCATGCCGCCTTTCTACAAAACTCTATAAAAACTCAAACATTGATTAAAATTCTTAGAAATGTCTTTCGGATGTTTCCGGTAACTTTTAAATCTATTATTTTGATTATCTCTTCCTTTGAAATTTCTTGAGCTTTCGGCATTTCGACAAAATTATGAAAAAAAGTAGTAATTTTAAAAGAAACTAAAAAATTATTCTAAAGTTATAAAAGTAAGAAAAATCAGACTATTCGAATGTTAATTAATATCTGTCAAAAATGATTGCCAAGAGCAGACAATAACTAAAATTATTTTTTCAATTTAAATCAGACTATATCTGTATTTATGGGGCGGGCGGTTTTTAATTTTCTGAATTTTTATACCGATTTTGAATTATTACCTTATGTTTTCTACAATAAATTCGAATAAATAAACGAATAAAAACAAAATGAATCGTATCTACAAGTACATGAATCGTACTGTAGTTTCAGATGCCATTTTCTTTATGTTTCTATACTTTAGGGGCAGGGTGAACCCACTGTCTTAGGTTTATTTCTAAAACTGTTATACTTTATTCGCATTGTTCTTACATCAAAAAATGTAAACCATCAATTGTCATTAGCATAGATTGAGCGTTTGATTCTATAGGATCAAAATAAACAAAGCTCAAATTCATTATGAATGTATCGGTAAAACCAAAGTGTCCGGTACATCCCTCGCCAAGCTGTTGCCAAATCATGGAAAACTCGCCAAGGATGCAATAGAAAACCCTTATTTGCAATAGAAAACCATTGGGTTACCTACCACATTTGGTGATTTATCGGCAAAAAAAATCAAGTTTGGCGCCGTACCGTACACTTTGGTTGGGCCAATGTAGGTAATCTTTAATTATCGCCAATACACTTAATATACCGCCAATGCATTGAAATTTATTGAAATTCTTTTATCTTTGTTTAGGGTTAAAAAACAAGAATATGTATTAATTACGTTTATTAAAAACCTTTTATTTTGTGTCATTTTAACGTGTTTACCGAAAACACGATCGAAAACATGGCAGAAATTCGAATAAAAGGATTAAATTTCTTTTAGGATTTCTTTCTTAAAAATGCCAACAGATGGCAGCACGACCACTGAATCGTAGGATCATTAATCACTTTCTGAATTGCACGTTACCTCGCTCTTTCTTTCATCGCATTTCTTTTCTGAAAAGGAGGTCAGAGCTTAAAATAAAATCTGTCCGTTTGTAACTCATTTGTTTTCATTTTAATGGGTTACGCTTTTTTCCCTGCAGTATTTTTTCATTTGGCTAGAAACCGAATGCTCTAAGGTTAAACAACAGAGAAGAGAGTAGCAATTTTAATTGGGAGTGACATCGTCTTTTAATCTTTTCTGACATTTTACGTTTACATTTTGAATAAAATTGAAGAAAAAGCTGTTCTAAAGAAGGCTAAATTCTCTGTAACATAACTTTCTGATAACTATCCTCTCGAGTTAATCTTCAACGCGAGTCTCAAACAAATAAAAACAAAAACAAAAACAAAAAAAAACCACCCTCTTATAAATATTTTCATCTAAGGCATAACGATTTATCAACATTTGAATGATCGGTTTATCTATACTTATAAAAGGCAATGTTTGTGCGTGTGTCTGCGTGCGATGTCCAGACGAATCTATCGCACTTACAAGCTTGAAATTTGGTACACAGGTAGTCTTAATGGTGACTCAATGCACCTCGAAGCCGAAATTTTAAAATTTAATCTAGGAAATTTTTTATTTAATGTTTTGTGTTGTTTTGGGTGATTTTTCGCACTCTTTTCTCAATAGCATGGTTTCGGATAATTGTACGACAAAAATAGATACACCATCGGAAAGAGCACGCGATTTCCGTTCTAATGAAGTTAGTTTCGAATTTCTAACGTCATTTACTGAATTTTGAGAAATTTTTAAAAAATAGCCAGTTTTGGAATTGAAATATTATTTATGTTTTTAAATTTCTTTCATCTTGCACATACTTTGCTTTGTGGCTTGCGGTATAATAATAATGATTTTCACGTTGCAATTTTTTTAATATTGTTTTGGTTTAACTTTTCTACAAATAAAATGTCATTATCGCGAAAAAAAAATAAGCGGGAAAATCAATAACGTGTGTCTTTTGTTTTGATTTTGTTTTTAAAACTTTTTCATGTCATTGTGGGCGGTTATTTTTTTCATTTTGTTGAAGTCCTGATTCCACGGGCAACGCCGTGCGCGTGCTGCTAGTAACAAAATAAAGGAACGAATCGAATAATATGTCTTCAGACAAACGTGTTAACTACAGAAGAAGTGGAAGTCTGACTATTGTAAAGCGAAACCTTCTTCAGTAGATGGATTTTTCCGGTGACTAGAGGTTCTTTTTGTAGTTTTCGATTTAAGAAACAAATAAACATCTATTAATCACGAGTGTTGTAACTGAATAAGACGGATACGAGTGTAAGTTGAACTTGTACAGGGTGCTCGGAAAATATCTGACAAAAATGAAAGGGTAGGTCAGATACACGTAAAGTGACCATTTATTCCCCCCCCCCCTTGAAACGGACATTTTTTAATTTTTAGGTAATATCATGCGAATTTAAGAAAACACATATTTACTCATATTTTATTTATTAACGAAAAGTACCGGAATAAACACGTGAAAATAAATAATTCATGTGATCTTGCATTTTTCTGAAGAACACATTTTTGGTTCAGAATATTTGGTGTTGATTTAAAACCAGCGGGAGTGACCTCCACGAAACTTTCTCGCATACGACCAGTAATGTGGGGTGGAGAAACACCCAGTATGTAAATATTCTTGGGGTATTTACCCAAGGCCTAGTTATTTTGAGAAAAAAAGTTATGAATGGTGATTTACAATGAAACATAAAAATTTCAAGAATTCCTGAAACTTAATATTTTGCAAAAGGAATTACGTATGTTCTCAATTTTTACGCGCGCTGAGGTACCACAACTTTATTTAACGTTTTTGAGTAAGAAATCTTGCTACAGGTATCACGCAAGATTTCGCCATACCTTCCATCTGGAGAATGTCAGAATGAAGTTTCGATTCGGGTTGCCATAATTCCCGAAGCGCGTGTTTGCAGTTCGCTACAATTTCCTTCGAAGACCGCCAAGGTCACACGCCAACCATACTAACTTGAGTAAAACAAGTATGCAATTATACAGACCTACAGACAGTCAACCCTTTGACGGATTTGGCCCAAAATTTTATACGGACCTACATTCATGACGATAAAACTGTGTACCAAATTTTATCCATCTAGCTATTCAAGTTTTTGAGTTATAGAGTTCACATGACCTCGAACATACAGACAGACAGACTTCCCGTAGACGGATATTGTCAAAAAATTCGAACTCCAGATTTTGACGAATCTCCACGTTTCAGACCTCCCCGAGTCCGAAAAACACAATTGTGGAATTATATCTGTCTGTGAACACGATAACTCGAAAACTATTAGAGCTACGGGGATGAAATTTGGTATGTGGTCTTTAAACATAATTTGTAGGTTTCTATCAACTTTTGGACAAAATCCGTCTACGGGAAGTCTGTCTTTCTGTCTGTCCGCGTTCGTGTGAACGCTATAACTCAAAAACTTGAATAGCTAGATAGATAACATTTGGTACACAGTTTTATCACCATGAATGTAGGTCCGTATCAAAGTTTGGACGAAATCCATCGAAGGGTTGACTGTATGTCGGACTGTATAATCGCATAATTTTAAAAGTTAAATCTCCTAAACCTTTTAGTTTAGATAAATAAAAATTGGTATGATGGTAGCTAACATTAATTATAGATCTGTGCCCAAATTTCGTTTGAATCGGTAAAGAAAAAGGCGTTCAAATTCCGTAATTAATTTTTCTGATCCATACGCATGCGTACTGGTAGCCATCTCTGTGCACGCGGAAGGATTACGTCACATTGTCCTTGTTTTACTTGCGTACTGGAAGCAATCTAACGAACGAGGTCTTCTCCTGTTTTCTCCTCCGCACACGGAGCTTGCATTGGCTTCAGTTTGATAGAAAATAAATATTGCTAAGTTTTAATACATACGCTTCTCTTTGAATATGATTCTTCACCTAAATATTTTAATATCACTATAATCTACAATGAAAAACCTTCTGATAGTCATTGAATTCTGGGTTACAGTTTGGCGGTTTTAAGTGGCCAATTTGGAATACTTAAGAGCACCCATAAATTGAATTGTACGTAAGTACAAAAACCGCCAAATTTGGCGGCACTTAAAAACCGCCAAATCTGTAACCTCGGTGGCGTTAATACGTAAGTACCATATTTTACTATCACTATAATCTACAATGAAAAACCTTCTGATAGTCACTGAATTCTGGGTTACAGTAGGTTCGAAATTTTTATCCACGCAGGGGGAAGGGAAATGACAAATGTTTGAGAAGTATACTAGAAAGTTTAAGGGAGGTCACTCCCGCTGGTTGAAATATCTCCTCGAAATTTGACCAAATAAAGAATAGTTTTTAACTCACAATTTACATTGAAGATTCGGTCACGAGGTCATTTTGGGGACCGACCAGAAATTGGTGAAGTCGAAAAGGGATTTTGTCTCACCCCATTTCACATAAAGCTGATAATTGTTTGCAATTTTCGTCAATTATTTTGTGTGTTATGCGCAATATGTACATGCATTTTCGTAAAAATAGCTGAAATATTCGAAAAATCCCCAATTTGTCCCCATGTTTTTTGCTTATAACTTGCAGCGTTTTCAACCAAATTGTATGAAACTTACAGAATATATGACAATATGTTAGAGAGGCTTTGTCGTGAGATTTGAAGTAAATACTTTGAATATTAGTGAAGGTATGAGATTTGTACTAAATAATTTTTTACTGCGCGTGCACGAAAGGTAGTGTAATTTTTCTTTCCCAACTTCAAAACCAGATATATAGGGCAACTTATATAAAAATTCCAGTTCAATAACCTTTCAGATTCAGAAAGTCGCGTTTGGACTGCATAGTTTTCTAGGCTAATTTTTACTGTCATCAAGCCTGCTACAATTTGAGTCAGAGTTTCAAATTCTGCATTACCAAAATATGTTGTTATTTAATATCAATTAATGCTTTTGAAATTGCTGATTTTATCTCTAAAAATGTTTCAAGCATTGGCAACAAACTATTCCAGCGTATTATATACTGTCCTATATTTTATTTTAAAATGGATAATTATATCGATTAGCGATAAGCTGAAGTTTGATTGAAGAAGAACTGATTGAATCTGATATACAAAAATAATATGGCCGGTATGGTCTGTTATATATATAAATCCATTCCGGCTTTAGTTGTCCGATTTTCCATTTTTTTTTGTCCTAACTTAGAACTCCAATTCTAAAAAAAAAGTAAAAAAAAAATCTTGTTTTATTTTGAAAAATACATGGAAACACACAATGTTAAACTCATCGCTTTTGTATTCACATTAAGCCTAATAGTTTGATATACCGGTGCCGGTGGTACGTTGTGTTTGTGACGCCTAAACTAAATCACAAAATATCGCTAAATGGAGTTGACCACTTCTTTCCGAACTGTCTTTTGCAGTCTGGGCCAAATGGCTGCAATCATTTCCGTCAGTTTTCATTGCTTAGTTTATTCCTACATTTCTGATTGTTCAAACGGGTATCATTGCAAACACGTTTCGCACTCGTAAAGAAACCAGTTCGCGAAGCGATGTAACAAAATTGAATTTGATGACGCAATTTGTCTTTTTCAACGACTAATACTGGATAAGAGTTAGGAAACGTGGCAGTTGCAAACGCAAGTTAAAAGATGTGTGGCTAACTATCTAATCCGAGTTTTCTAAAACTTTACCTGGTCTTTTCCTCAATTTTGGAAAAAAATGTAAATCGGTCAACTAAAGTTGGGCGGAAGGATTGACTCTTATTCTGTATTGGTTGCAACTCTTTCGCTTCACAGATACGTTCGATGACATTCTTTCACCTTCTAAACACACAGGCCTTTTTCTGTTTTTCATGTTCAGTCCAAAAAGCAGATAGGGAAGAGTGGGGTAAATCCGGGTACCCTTGATTCTGGCGCTATTATTTTTCCTGTCTAGCAGATAGACACTGAATGGCACTCTACTAGTCAAGAAAAAGGAACAGCCATAGGTGGCGCGTTGCAGCTGTCGAATGCACTGCATCTGTGAAGGTTTATTTGTTTTAAGACGTCAACTCTCTAATGTTCGTTTCATTTTAAACTGTCCTTACTTAAAAATCGTTACACTTTTAAAAACTATATTTAGTCCAGCTTATTATAGTTCTACTAAGGATTCGTATCCTATCAAATAATAAGGATTTACTCCAATAATTGCGCGGTTCTCTTTCGTTTCCTATAACCTCTGCACTCGGGGTAAAACCGGGTACTCCAAATGGAGTAAGACAGGAATAGTCAGTATTGATGATTCCTCCGATGAAGACGATAAAAACACATCTGACGTTGATTTTTTATATTTCAATGATGTATTTTCTAATTTAAATAAAGAAGAATGGTTAATCTAATGTAAAAACTGTCTTAGCTATTATTGTAGCTATGAGAAGTCGTTGTTGAAGAATTCTTCTATTCGTCTATAGCTACGAGAAGGATTTAGTCTAGTTATATTAACGTCCCGTTTTGAAGCAACACGAAGGCTATATTGGGACGGATCGCGTCATTTTGAACCTCGGTCAAATGACGAGGACACCTGAGCTGGCACCCCCTCTCCAAACTACCACACCACACCAGCGGAGGACGTTTGGCCTCCTACGTATGATTTAACGTGCAACTGGCCTGATGCACGACGCATCTTCTGTGGAATCGGGTTTCAAACCTTCGCGCCTATCACTAATGGGCGATTTTACTCTAAAGAAGGATGACACGTAGTCGCTTTTCCGGAGTTTTTTAATAGGCGCGTTTTTCTTTTAGCTATTCTTTTCCAATGTTAATATTCATTTTGTTTGTTGGAATCTTTCTATTTTTTTAAATTTAAAACTTGTGTAATGTGTTTATACAGAGTGACTTTTAATTAACCTACAACTTTTAACTGAAATAACTCTTGAGTTGTTGCAGATATCACTACAAACATTTTTTTATTGTAAAAAAAAGTTGAAAAGGATTTTAATGCAGACAGTTTTCAAAGTGAGAAGCGTCAGAGGTGATACAATAGTGCAACCTAGTCACAAAGTTGTCAGTTACATGTTCAAAAGTTTTTCTTTTAATGCTTGGAAATGAGTCAGTTATGGACCTTTTGAGGCTAATAAGGTCTGTCGGCTTCTTCTTGTACACCAAATCTTTCATATGACCCCAAAGAAAGAAATCACATGGATTCAGATCTGGTGAATAAGGTGGACAATGCAATGCATTAGGATTGCTCTAGACGGCTTAGGTCGGTTTCTGAATGTTGCAGACCACTTCCGTAGCAATAGTGTGGCATTTTCGCCACATAAATACCAATTTTTAACAATAAATATACAATCTACAGTTGGATATGACACTTTGGGAGACATTTTCAAAATGGCGTGGAACTGATACGAAACAAATTCCTTTTACTCCCTCTGCCACTGCGTGCATTCATGGCGCCATCTAGTGTGATTCCGAGAAGATACTTCAGTTCAAAGTTGTAGGTTAATTAAAAGTCATCCTATATATTGCTTAATGAAACATAAGCATCTCCTCCATCTTTTATTTTGACCCTATATTGGTGAAAGCCTAACCGAATGACGCATGCGCAAAGGCGCGAAGGATTTCCGCTTCTGAAAACGGACAGTCATTCCTTTTTTTTATTACGTTTTCTTAAAATTCCTGGAATAAAATAAAATTCATAAGATTTCAGACATTCGATGAAATCTAAAAACGTTATTAAATTTAAAGGTGTATTTTTCAGATCTTAATTCTCTTAAATCAAAATAGAGGGCGCTAACATAAAACTGACTTTTGGGAGAAATGGTTAGTCATCATAATTAGGCTTCTCTTCGGAAGAAGAATAGCATTTTAAGTGAAATAAGGATTAGCTTATCCAGACGGTTCTTGAGAAATCTTGCTCTGTCTTTCGACTCCACCCCGCCAAGGGGCCTCGCATTTCTTTGAAAGAGAGGTGGGGATGGAGCTGCCGAGAATAGAAACGGCTCTTCATTTCTGGAAAATCTTTCGATCGGGAGTGGAAAATCTCCTTAGCGGAAGAAAAGTGTGCTTGCACTGTTGTTTGTGATCTTGATTGGTTGCCCAGATTAAATCTTTGAAGTTCACTACATGTTTAGTTTTGAAAATTATTAAATTTATTTCAAAAATGAGTATTAGACATGTAGCTGATCAAAAATATAGAAAGGGAAAAAAGTTAGCATTTTTTTATTTTCAAGAAATGTGTGGTTTCAGAATGAAACCAACGAACGGTAACAGGCTATTTTTCCTCCGAATAAGTTATCATCGAATTGCAATTTAAATTATGTATTTAATTTATAAGTATACGTGAGCATTCAGGATATCCAACCTTCATAAAATTCAATATTACTTTCGAAGATTCAATTTTAAAAAATATCAATTTGTGCAAGATCTCTCGTCATTTTGTTTCTCTTAGAGATCGAAAGCAAGTTAGCTCTTTCAGTGCCGATATCTTTGTGAATACCTCACGATATTGAACTGGAATTTTTATATAAGTTGGTATATATATCTGGCTCTTAAGTTAGGAAAGAAAAATTACGCTACACTTCGCCCATACGCAGTAAAAAAAAAATGCTCAATGAACTCAAAAGGGTTAAACCGCCAATTTCATTAAGTACAATTCAAGCAAAAATAATTTTTGATTCTCAGTTTCACACCAGCACAAATGCATGAACCCAAGTATGACATTCTATGCACTGTATCACTTCCTCTTTTCCCTTTGTTTCCTCACAAGTTTTAATACTTTTCGATCCAACATTTGATGTCTTTAGTGTCCTTCCATTTTTTGTTTTGCTTTTTGCTTTGAGTTGTTCCAATTCCAATTTATGAGGACTTCCAGTGGTGATAAACTGCTTTCTGAGCTATTCCTGTACTTTCAGATAATAATCCCACTGATTTAAATGGTCCAATTTAGGAAATTAATTGCATTCCAATCTTGGCAACCTTTCGACAAAAACAAAAACAAAAAAATCCCCTAACCTTATTTAAAAACTATTTTAATGTAATGATTATAGTAAATTGTAGCCAAAAAAATTTCCTAACTGAGAATATAGTAATATGTTTTCATACTTAATTTAAAACGGCGCAAGGGCTTTTAGTCTTTTGTCAAATAATTAATTGACGATACCCTGAATTACAAATGTTCCATTCAGCCCATTTACATTGCCACAACACAATTCGCCTATTTAACGGTCCAGATATTTAATAGAATTGAAGTTATGATACCGGTCCAAATTCGACGAGTCTCCCCCATTAATTTGTCAGAGATTTGATTCATATTGTTTTAATATTTCATTGAACGCCCAGAAATTCTTTCCCAATTTATTTTAGAAGAAAATAAACACTTGTTTGGCGCATCATAGCCTACAGACATGCTTTTGGCCCATGCAACCCTGAATAAACCCAACCAAATTCGCTGACGTATTTGGCTCGAAATATGACACAGATCGGTTTATAACTACGAGGATGGATCCAAAAAAAAGTTTACAAAGGTAGTAAAAAATTATTTATTAACAATAGACAAAAAATACAAAATGGAATCAAGAGGCATACTTGCCGACCACTTTTCCACATAATCACCAAATCTATTGAGGAATTTATCTGATCGCAGGACTAACTTGTTGAACCCGGCTTGGCAGAAATCGCGTCCTGTCCATTGAGCCAGTTCTCGGCAACTGTTTTCACATCACTCTCTGAAGAGAACCTTGTTCCATATCAGTGCTCCTTCAATTTCGGAAAAAGTAAATAATCACTGGGCCATCGTGAAGTTATCCAACGCAAACGCCCTGGCATGTTGAGTGATGGTGTCATCCTGCTGCATGACAATACCCATACTGGTGGCAAAACTCAAGAATTGCTGCGAAAGTTCAAGTGGCAAGTCTGGAGCCACCACCCCATACAGCCAAGATTCGACACCCAATCTGGATTTCAAACACTTATCTGAAACAAAGTTCTCTTCAGAGAGTGATGTGAAAACAGCTGCCGAGAACTGGCTCAAAGGGGAAGGCCGTGATTTCTGCCAAGCCGGGTTCAACAAGTTGGTCCTGCGTTCAGATAAATGCCTAAATACATTTGGTGATTGTGTGGGAAAATGATCGGCAAGTATGCCTCTCAATTCCCTTTTGTATTTTCTGCTCAATGTTAATCAATAAATTTTATTACCTTTGTAAATTTTTTGGCTCCATCCTCGTATATTCTTATACAGCGAGATTACATCCATATCCGACACTTAGAATTGTGGAAGTAATAACTACCTGTATTAAGATTTACCTATTATCTGAGGCAGATCGCAGCGCCTCTAGTCGCGAATCTTGCAAGTTAGCGATTCTGTGAATCTCGAAAACTTTGAAAAATAGCAAAAAGGTGATAAAAATGTCGAGCTCCTCGGTGTTTCTTTTTTGCTGCAATCAGTGTTAGATAATAGCGCATGGTCACTTTACTATAGGTAAACTTTACTTCCACAACTTTTATTTCCGTCGTTCGAATTTAAACTCATAATAAAAAAGGTAAAGTGATAGACTTTGTATAAATAGAAATTTTAAATGAATTTAATAAATTTTTTTTAAATTACAATATTTTTAGCGTACATAAAAGTAGATTTATTGTGATTTAATTATTTTCTGTATTTTAGTTTTTAATTTATTATTATAAATATTATGGAATCTTTAAAAGACTTTATTTCTCAAATTCGAGACCAGGTGGCGCAGGCGTATAGAATCAAAATTGAATTAACTGAGTCGATTAACTGTTAATTAAGTTCGGAAAATAATCAAATAGCGTATCGGCATCGAAAACAAACAAGAGAATAAGTATCTAGCACATCTGGCAGAGAGTGGAATATCGATTACTAAATTCCATCTTGGGAAACATAAAACGAGTCCAGTTCAATAAATGTGCAAAGATGAATCTTACGGTACGAAATCTATACATTTAAAATAATTCACAAAAACAGAGGGTCAGTACATCATCTCCAGCTACTGAACCAATTTCGACAATTTTTATTTCCTTTGGTAGCTTATGACGTCTAGATATGTCATCAAGGGTTGCCTGCTCCCCCCTCCATTTTCGAGAGAAATCGAAAAAATACTTTTTCACTCTATATTCTCTGTGGGGAGAAAAGATTCAGACAGTTCCCCAGCCCTAACCACTGGACCGATTTTGACAATTCTTATTTCATATGAAAGCTTATGACGTCTAGATATATAATCAATGGTCGCCTGCCACCCACCACCCTCCGTTTTCTAGATATATCGCAAAATGAAACTTTGGCAGAGTCCCTCAGCTTCTACAACCGCTAAATAGCCTATTAATTTCGCCAAATTATAGGCATGGCCATATGGGGTATTAATTTTACTGGCGAACCACTGGTCGCCTAAGGCCGTTAGTTTTCATTAAATTTTTTGTTAAATTCCGTTGTATTGGTTGATTTACAAAGAGATTCGTCGTAGGCCTCGGACTCGGAATTCACATGTTTGCTGTACACTGACGCTGACGTCACCATCTAATCGACCCAGTGGCGGTTTTCCGCACAGGTGTTAGAGGCGCTCGCCTCGTGCCTCGAAAATCCAAGGAGCCTCAAAATTCATTCGAAGTACACGGCAGTGCAAACTGATGGCGAATTAGCGACATTCGGTAGGGGAAAGGGGTCTGAAAACCTATTGGAGGTCAATTGTAGTGCTGTGCTGATGGCGAAGTTGCGACATTGGGTAAGGGTAGGGGGCCTCAAACCTATTCTACACACATCGAAGGCGAATTTGAGACATTGGGTGGAGGGAGGGGCCTCAAATCAGTTTTGCGCCTGTGGACTCAAATCCGCCACTGAATCGACCACCCCTTCGTTTCAGTGCAGGTCAGTAGCAGTTCTCAAATAACTTTCCATTGCGTGATAAGACATTGAAAAGAGTGCTTTCAATAACGTGCCTTCTTTGTCGTAGAACTGCCACTGCCACTACTTTCAAGGGTGTCCAATGAGGTAGCACTCGAAGCACAGATTCATCCTCTTTACTCAATTAGCGTGAAACACTTCCTCCGTGACCCCCCGATTTGATTAACCCCAGCGTTACGTTTCATTAAAGCACTCCACTCACGCGCGGAACGACGTCATCTCGTTGAATAGAGGATTTGTGTTCTTGCGTAATGGAGTTGACGATACCGAATGACAAGGGGGCCTTGAAGGACCGTCGAACTCTTTGCTGTCTCTTGATGGAAAGCGGGGGTGGGCCGTCTATATTTAGGGTCTCGTCTGCTCGATCGAACAGACGCGACGTTCAGCAGAACGGCTGATCCGAAAGGGCGAGGTT
>BGPR01002311.1:156169-183781 GCA_013235015.1 Araneus ventricosus
TCTAGGAATTAAAACAACAAATAGAAAATAAAATAACAATTGACTGGCACACATTTCATGGTGTGGAACAACGGGAATTTTAAACGCTCGTGTTTCGGATAGGAATTTGTTTACATTACATTTTACACCCGACCGATCATTTTGAAATTCCTTTTTCTTGTGAAATCTCCCACCAAAAAGTCCTCATCCAAACGACAGAATTTAAATTTTTCTCGCTAGTTTCAGCATCTCGTCGCTTAACAAGCAACACCACCAAAATTGTTTTCAAAATTAGCGAGTCACATCGCCTGATTTTACCAATCGTGTTTCTAACCGATACCATCTGACATTTTTATGCGTAGCGAAAAATTCATTTGAATCTTCCTTTCTGAAATTTCAAAAAATTGAGATAAGTGGTGTTGCTTGTTAAGCGACGATCTAGTGATTAACATCGCAAAAACGTTATGGAAACTTTTTTATGCTGAATCCTGGCACGTGTTTCCAGTTTGCTACCTTTTTCTAAACCTGATACGACAGACTTGGTCTACTTACCTTTTTCTAAACCTGATAAGACAGACTTGGTCTACCTACCTTTTTCTAAACCTGATACGACAGACTTGGTCTACAGATTTTCAAAAGCTAAAATTTTCATTTTAGGATTTTTAATATGTTGTTGCTACACATAAAAATGTCAGATGCTGTCGGTTAGAAACACGATTGGTAAAATCAGGCGATGTGACTCGCTAATTTTGAAAATAATTTTTCAAAAGACTTTATGAGCATTTTTTTTGCGTTTGCTCCATTCTATTGTGAAAACCGATCGAGTTTGCGGCTTTCAAATCGAAAATAAAAGTTATCAGCATTTAATTAACAGAATTTGAGCGATTATTTAACACATATAAATAATTATTTAACACATATAATATGTTGTTACTACACATAAAAATGCCAGATGGTATCGGTTAGAAACACGATTGGTAAAATCAGGCGATGTGACTCGCTAATGTTGAAAAGAATTTTGCAAAAGGCTTTATGAGTATTTTATCTACGTTTGCTTCATCTTTCTGTTGTGAAAACCGACTGAGTTTGCGGCTTTCAAACCGAAGATAAAAGTTATCAGCATTTAATTAATAGAATTTGAACGATTATTTAACACATATAAATATAATGTATAAAAATGTTCCGTTATGATTTTTATCCATATCACTGACTTCTGGAACGAAAGAAAATTTTTCTTTTGTGTGCTCTAAACAATGTTTTCTAAAATACTCAGCTTCTGCTTCGAGTCAATAATTAGTCTTTTTCATGTAACAGTAATTTAATGCATCATTAACAATAATAGCGTATACTTGATTCAACGCGAAAGTATTTTTTTTCTTTCTAAATCTCATATAGAGTTTTTAAGCGTATTATACATTTTGAATACTTATCATTATGCATTTTTAATATTTAGTATAAAGATAAGTAAATTTACTAGATTCTTGCAATTGTCTGAAGAAAAGCGAAGAAGATTTAAATGCTACCATCTTACTTTGCTTCTGTTTTGCTTAAAAAGCATGATTTCTTTTTATTGTTTTTGGTTTTTGTGTTTTGCCCTAAATCTAATTTACAGGATATTTTTCTTCATATGAATTGATGATTTCCGGTCGAATGGTTGGAAAATGACTCGATAAGTGTGAATTATTAGATTTTAAATTGGTAGATAATTTTTTTAATTTGAATAAATAATGTACGATTTAAAAATAAAGCTTACACACTTTGAAAGGTTAACTCATTTATTTCAGTTGGAATGAAATCTTATTTTTTCGAATGGCTGACATTTACTTGCACAGGAAAAGCATGATCTTAGTTTAAATACTTTTATGAAAAAATATCGATTGCAATTCTTGTTTGAAGGTATGATGACTTTTCTAAGCTTTTTTTTAAATTTCAAGGAAATTTCTTTGAAATTCTAACTGAATTCTGTTTCATCATTCTGATTCTGTGAAAAACATATTAAATATTAAATCACTACATAACAAATAACCCGGCGTATGATTGGATTTTTTATAACTTTTTAAAAAATGTTCTTAAATCCCGTATCTTATATTTCAAGCTTGATGCCAATGAAATTAAGACTTTTTTTTGAAACGCACAAATTTATCTAAAAGCAAAAATAAAACCATTGGAGTTAGTAACTATTAAACATAGGTATTCATAAGTTATTTATATAAAGTTCTATCATTTAAGTTCGTGCAACATATAGATAAAAATATTAAGTTTAAAAAATGAAAATGAATCGTGCTGAAAATTTTAAAATGTTTAATTCTTGCCATTTCGTTTTGTGGAGCTTTTGGATTATTAACAAGTGAGGCTGACTCCGCAATAAAACCAATGAAGTGACTTTTTTTTAGATAAAACCTAAAACGAAAAATTCTAGACGATTCTTGATGTTTTATGTCGAAGAGAAACATAATATAGAAAACGTATTTACTACAATATTTTAGAACTTCAAAATTCATTCTATACGCAATTGAAATCAATATATAACAGCTTTTCTAGTTTTTAAATACATATTTTGATTGCATATTTGGTGTTATTGAAAATTACTTTTTTTTTGCTTGAAACAAGGAATTATTTTAATTTGTTTAAAAATGAAAATGCATAACAAAACATGAACAAAATTATTCGCCAATATGAGAAAAAATACTATTCTTAATTAATTCTTTTATGTAGAATTTTATCAGTATATAAGCATATATTACAGGTGTAAAAAGTTTCGCAATTCAAATTTTGGCGCTAAAGGAGATTTCAAAAATATTGTTGGGCGAATAAATTTCATCCCATGTAGCAGCTGTCGACTTGTAATACATGTGATTATACTTTTTGAAATGGATGAAAATCCAAGATGTCCTCATCTATAAAAAAAACAAATTTTGAGTAAAGAATTAAAGATACAAAGACATTTTAATAACAGACAATAGCGGAAATCTGCTTGTAGACGAGAGGTTTAATTTATAAGATTGAAAATCCAATCTCATTTTTTTCTTCCAGTCCCCGGCTTTATTGTGCCTTTAAATGAAACACCTCTCTCTTCCCTCAAATTCCTGTTATTAGACCAGAAAGAGAATAATATAATTTGAGTTAACGCGTGTGAAGATAAAAATTCTGAACAGAAAGAGTTCTATTTAAATCAAGGTTTAAAAAAAATATGCATTCATTTTAATTTTTGCTTAACCCTTCCGCATTCATTGCTTTCGCAGTGAAACAACAAAGTGAGCATTTTTTTACTGCGCATGGGCGAAATGTAGCGCAATGTTTCTTTTATAACCTAACAACGAGATATATAGGCCAACTTATATAAAAATTCCAGTTCAATACCGTTAGTATTTACAAAGATATCAACATTGCAAAAGCTGAATTGCTTTTGATCTCTGAGAGAAACAAAATGATGAGGGATCTTGCACAAATTGATATTTTTTTTTTTTAAAGTTGAATCTTCGAAAGTAACATTGAATTTTATGAAGATTGAATATACTGAAAATCCACATATAAATTAAATACGTGATTCAAATTGCCCTTCGATGATAACTTATTAAGAGGAAAAATAGCCCGTTAACGTTCATTGGTTTCACTGTGAAACCACAAGTTTCTTGAAAATAAAAAAAAACCAAATTTTTTTTCCTTTACATATTTATACATGTCTAATACTCATTTTTGAAATAAATTTGGTAATTCTCAAAACGAAACATGTTGTGAAATTGAAAGGGTTCATTTTGCAAACTTCACTATCTGGAAGAAAAGACATTTTCCTCTTATAACTCCCATTGCCTGTCTCTAAGCGGAACTAGAGATTTCGAAGTAGAAACGTTTAATTTTAGAACTTTTTCATGTTCGAACCCCTTTGTAACAGGTGACGAGTTGTTTAAACACGTGTTTTTTTCATCTCGGTGTACACAAACACGCACTTCAACACCGAAATCCCGCTACGTGAAACGAAGGTTAATGTTTCGAAACGGCGAGATGTTTACTCTCGTCTCGCGCCACTTCTTCGAGAGATAACTCTGAACTTGGAGCCATACCCGGTGCAAAAGCAAAAGTTAAGGGCACAAACTAGCTTCCAAGTCATAAAGGAAACAAGCGCTTATACAGTACGCGGACGGTTATTCAAATTTTATTGGAATAAATTTATTGGAGGATTACGAAACTTGTTTCTATCGTACAATTATTCCAACAACTCTGCAGGTATCATTCTCGCCGTTTAATCACAGTCCAAAAGTACTATGACCGTTCCCCCATTACCCTCTTGTTGCTTCCAAACGGGACATTAACACTAAATATACCATGGCCGGTTGTAGACTTTTGATTAGAAAATTAGGTCCCTTCCCACATAACCCTCTTGTTGCTTCCAAACGGGACATTAACACCAAATATACCATGGCCGGTTGTAGACTTTTGATTAGAAAATTTGCTCGTAATGTTATTGCTTTTTCACATTTGACTTCTTGGCTTTTTGTATTATATATATATGCAATATTTTAATTCCTTAACTTCCTGTAATTATTTTAAACGATACCTCATTTTTAATTACTTTCACTTCCATCTTAATAAGCACACTGTCACTTCGAGTCACGCGTCTTCTCTGGGAAAATCCCCTTCTTCCACTATATAACCTTCCTGCGCATTGTTAACTGCCCTTTTTTGCTCTGTCTTTAACTGTCAAGCGACACACGGCCGGTGTTGTTCGTCAATGTGATCATGGCGGGGTCTCGCAAATATGAACCATGATAAAATGATTTGAACATCTTTGCGATGCTTCGATAAAGAAAATATTACGTTAATCGTCTGTGAAATATTCTTGCAATGACTCTGCGAACACCCAAAACTTGGAGATTTCACATATATATAGTTAGGGTTGCCATACGTCCCATATATCCGGGACCGTCACCGTATTTCACTACTCAACCCCGTATTACTATTTGTCCCGTTTTTGTCCGGTTTTCTCCCTAAACTCTGTGTCATTATAATTTTATAACAAGTAGTGTAAAAAAAAAAAAATTAAAGACAATTCCTACTTAGGTCAACAAAGAAAAATTTTATTTTAGAATTTCTTTTTCTCCCATATAAAGCTAAAATTAATTAATTAAATTTAATTAATGAATTAATATTTGAAAAAACTGTATTAACATCAAGTGTCATCCACTACAAGTTTTAAAAAATGTATTTGAACTTGAGTGGATGAATAAAAAGTATTTTATTAGCGATTGAGAATTTGAACAAGATATATAAATAAATATTTATAGGGAGAGTGTGAACTAATAGTAGAAATTGAATGACTTGCGCCCAATTTGATAATTATGTGAAAGAAGAAAATGATATAATTAAGAAAGTAAAATCAACTTTAAATATGAATGGGCTAAAAATGATTGGTCTCGCGTTTTTTTATTATTAGTATTATTCTACAAGTCCATTTTATTAGATTGTTTAAACTCGATTGATTTTTTTTATCCGAGGAAAATAAACCATGACCTACCCACTTTTTACATGTTTTATTTATTTATCACTTAAATGTCGCGTATCGATGCTTGGCAATTATGGCAACCGTAGGTATAGTTAATTTCCTTTTTCTTTTACTTTTCCGATAAAGACGTATAATCTGCCGTTATACATCGCAAAAGGTCATTTTTGATCGGGAGAACAATTTATTGCTTTATAAAGTTATCGGATCACAAAATACGATGTACATCATGTCTGTCTGTGAAGAAGATAACTTGATGGACAAAACACATTTTTGTAGAATTCATTACATTAAAGTCACTTTATTTATGAATTTATTCCCTTAAAGTTACTTTGTTGAATTTGTCCTTACTAAAATCAATATTTTTACACTATGAAAGGAAAAATAAAAACTCTATCTTAAAACCAGTCATTTGACTGGCTACGGTACGAATAGATGTAGTATATTATTTAGTAGTAATATACTATATGTAGTTTATTACTGTGATGTAGTCTATTACTTAGATGTAGTTACTTATATACTTCAGTTTTAAGGTGTTCGGAGACATTTATTTTAAAAATAACTTATACATATTTTTTAATGTTATTTTTCATCTGCATATGTTTTAAAACTATGAAAATATTGTAAAATTAGGCTTTCAAAATAATATTTATTTTAAAAAAACTGAGAAATTTGAAGAAAAATGACTAAAATATTTGCCTTATGCTAACAGCCATAGACAAAATCATATTCTAAATATACATAAATCTTTGTAGGACTACATTTTTATGATAGTTATCTATGTTATGCTCTAAAATATTTCTTGTACTTCAAAATAGTTTTGAGATATAGCTGAACGTAGTTACTAAACTGGTAATTTTTCATAAAAAATGCTTTTCGTTTATATTTAAGCACTTAAAAATATTACTTGATTTTAAAATTGACCTTAGTTTTTAGAGGAAAACATCGAGCATATTACAGAAAACAATCTCAGAAAATTTCGTATCAATACTTGATTAACGTTTTGAGAAATCATTGTTACGGTCGACAGTTTTCCTCAAAAATATCATTCCTCAGAAAACACATTTAAAGTTTTCATGCAACATAAAATAATGCTTGCAGTTCGGTAATAAAACAGCCGTAACTCTATTTGTAATTCACGTAGAGCGAAAAGTGAGACATTTTAGAAAGCTTGTTAAACAGGCTACAAAATTAAGTCATAAAAAGTGTTTTGATAATTTTATCAAAAACGACGATTTTGAACCAATCGGAGACCTTAAGATTGACTTAATGGAACTCCAGCTACTCTGAAAGAAACGCGCTCATCTGCAGAGAACAGACGTGCTGGCTGGCTCAGCCATCACACTAAACTTTTCCGGGCTTGTTCCAATTATGAATAAATCGTCCCGGATTGTCCTATTATTCGCCCTAGAAAAGAGATAAACTAAATTTATGTAATGGTCTTTTTAAAAACATTGGTTACTGAAGAATACTTCTCCCTAACTTTTAGTATACAAAGAGTAGAATAGCGCCTTTTATTAGTAAATAATATCAATTCAGTGTCATAATTTCTTCGAATGTTTAACTTCTCTTGTGTGCTATTAGTATCGTACTCTGTCTCAGTCTCGGTTTTTAAACACGTTTATCTAACTTGGCTTGTTTCATAGTTGCAAAGGTCGAATTTTGATAGATCTATCACTCATTTTCTCGTCTGCTAGTATTTCCAAATTTTGCACATTTGTGCGTTCTCTACGACAATACATTATTTTAATATTTTCAAAATTTAATTGTCAGTCAATCGATTCATTTTATTACATTTTTTCCATGGAAGTAGCGAATTTGATTAAAGTTTCTATAATATCAATGAATTATAAAATAAAGACTAAAAAACTTATACACTAAAGATTGTGAAGTCGAAAATAATTTTTTTAAAAAAATTGTGCTTTTTAGTACTACTAATAAAAGTGTTATTTTTAAAAACTGTTTTTGGAATTTACTAATTCTTTGCCTCGGCTAGTATCTCCCATCCCAGTATCCGAAGCGCTTGAAGTTAAGTTTAAAAAAAACAATTAACTTTAGTATTTCTGAAAACATAAAGAAGCAGATGATTTGGAGAGAAAAATGTCAGTTTAGTGGTTTCCATGATCCATCACTTTCGATCCGAAGAGTTTAAGTTAAGATGGATTTTTAAAATGATCGGATTTGTATCCTCCAGTGTGGTAAGCAATTTCAGAAGCGATACATGTCAAAAATTCACATTGAACCGTGATAACCTAAACATTTTGCTTTAGCTCATTTCAAATTCTGGAATTTTATTACTATTTTCATTCTTATTATAACCTTCGGAAAAAATGAAATATATCGAAACAGTTTTGTAAAACACACTTTTTTAGTGTATTAACGAGTAGAAGTCATTTGAAATTATCCTGTACTTTTTTGCCTTTTTTAATTTGTACGTCATTGTTGTAAATGCTGTGAAATCTTGTGGTAATTTTTTTCAAATTCGCTACTTAGTGGCGCTGCTTGTACGGAATCGAAATTTAATTCTATTAATAGATTATCTGATAATAAAGTTCTGAAAGTATTAAATTAGTGTATTATCATCGAGAACATACAAGTGTACAAAGTTTCCGAACTCTGGCATATCAGAAAGCGAGGGAAAAATCGATAGCAATATTCCATCTTACAAATATGAAGCAAGTCAAGTTAACCCATTCACTGCCAACTACGAGATATCTCGTAGCAAGCGTCTGCACCAAAACTTCCAGCTACGAGATATCTCGTCCTTTGCGCTTCTAGTTTCCCTTAAAAATGAAATCTTGGCGCTCAGTGCAGAACGCTCTAAATGTTGCGCGCAGTGAATGGGTTAAATTAAAGCGTGTAATAAAATTAAAAGCAAGTTAGAAATGAATTTTTCTCCAGACATCTACATGGTTGAAGTAAATGAGTATGCGGTATCCAAGACGGTAATCGTCGTACTATATAATTTCTCATATATTTTTATTTAGTGATTTGTGGCCAATTCTACCTATGCGATGGACTGATGTTAAACTTACTCACCTCCGTATAGGACACACTCGGCTCACACATAGGCACCTTCTCTTTGGCGAGAGAGCACCCCTGTGTCCCACTTGTAATGTTGAACTTACTGTTAGTTATATTCGAATGCTCGTCTTTTGATTTTCATCGAATCCATTTCTTTCATTCATCGTTTTAAACTCTGTCCGAATTGCTGGGTGAGAAACACCATCCAAATATTTTTAATTTTTAAAAAGCTATAAGCCTTTTAACATGTATTTAATTTCATCAACCCTTTGTGAGTTCGAGTATTTTATTTAAATTTTTAAATCTTATTTCTAATTAACCTTCGATTTACTGTTTTATCTTGCTATATCTCAGGACTTCTTGATTATTAACAAGTTTTAAATTTCATCATATTGTTCTGGATTTAATCATCTACGTGGCGGAGTATGGCCAGAACTGGCTCTTGCGCCAAGAAACCCAAAACAACCAAGCAGCCATATATTTTAATTATATTTAATTTTAATTCTGAGCTGATGTTTAAAGTTTTCTGGCTTGAACCAGCGCGTAAACAAATTAATTTGGCCATTGCTTCTCTCTGCGATTCTGAGGGCTCGGGATCTTGCTCGAAGCAGGGGAAAACTTCCCTCCAAAGCCCTGGCGCGCAATATTTCGCACGCGTTTCTGATCTTTTACGTGTTAATGCCTAAATGTTCGATGCTATTTGCGGAACACGATGCTTCACCCAGTCACGTTCTCCGTAGGATCTATATTTTAGTGTTGCCCGTCGCTGCGACAACGGCTGAAGGTGACTGTTTCGGGCACGGAAAAAGCGGCTGACGCGTGATTCAAGTTTAGTGGCTCCAGAATTGAGGTTGCTCGTGATACATGGGCCTTTTTTTCCTTTCATTTTTTCTCTGGTTAGTATGGGTACGATGAAAACACGGTACAGTCATACGAATGGAAGCTGAGAACGGAAACAAGTTTATTCAAAACATTCAGGAAAACATATTATTTAAAAATACAGTGGAGTCTCCCTATAACGAAATCGCTTGGTTCCAATTGAAAAATTCGTGATAGAGAGAATTTCGTTATAAGGAGATTAGAGATTTTTGCTGTTATTTAAGTAAATGTTCCAAACTTTTCAACTGGTGCGATAAGTTCAAATGTATTTAATGATGATTTTCAATTAAAAATGAAGTAATATATATTATAAATTTGTTAAAATTATACTAATTTTTATTGTATAAATAAAATGCTCAAAAGTTAAGAGAATTCACCAATTTAGAAAATAACATGTAGTACTTACGTTTATTTTACTTGAAAAATTCCGTTATTTTACATTCCTTTGCATTTCGTGATATTAAATTTTCAGAAAAATTTTTACTTTTTAAGAGTGAGTGGTTCCAGAAACAGGCACGTGTGAGCGAATTGGTGATACAGAAATTATAAACTTTCTTCAAAAATGACAAAAATCGAAAAGACAAACCTCTGAAAAAATTCGTTATAGGGAGACAATCACTTCGTTATATGGAGAATAATTTGAATGTTATTTAATATTCCGATTAAAAATTTCGTTATAGGGAGAAATTCGCTGTAGAGAGACTTCGTTGTAGGGTGACTCTACTGTATATATATATCTATACACTCCATTGATACAACTTGAGTTTTTCATTTTGTCATTTATTTGGTCCAAAATTAGAATCCAATTTTCAAAAAAGTCATGATTTCATTATTTATTTATTTGGAAATGTGTGGAAATTTATAAAATTAAACTCACTGGTGATATATTTCATATTAAGTCTGATAGTTAAATGCGTCTGCGGTACGTAGTGTCTTTGATATCAAGTACAAATCGCCCGGTTCCTTCTGTACTACCTGTTGTCCTATGGATAAGGTTACCATTATTGTTTAGTTGAAATCCGGACATGTTGGGGGGGTCTTAAAAGTCTTATAGGGCAAAGTGTAGTATAAAATTCTAATATATGCCTACCAATTACGCCTTTTAATAAATCAATAAAACGTTTCCCTGTCGTCGTTTAACAAGCAACACCACCTAGATCAATTTTGTGAAATTTCAAAAAGGAAGATTTAAATGAATTTTTCGCAACCAGTAACGAATATTTCTAAATTTTTTTCTCGTCTGGTTTGAACATGTGGTCTCATATTTACAGTAGATCTTTAAAAAATTCTAAAATATTCGTTACTGGTTGCAAAAAATTCATTTGAAGCTTCCTCTTTGAAATTTCAAAAAAAAAACCGAGATGCTTGCTAAGCGACGATATATTGCTTGATAAAAAATAAACATTTCCATCTTTCATCTCGCCCCTATTTTTGTACAAGCAGAGCCGACTCTAACATGCGTAAAAGCGCGGAGGGTTTCCGTTTCTGAAAACGGGTAGTAAAAGACAGATTGCATCAAGTGTGTAAACTACGGACTTTCTTTCATTGGCAGAATGACGACAGACTTTTAGAATACGTTATATTTTCCCAATTGCAACCAAATTTCTATTCTCTTTGCATAAATCTGGATATTTTGAAGCTCTGAACGAAATCTGGACGTATGGTAATCATGTCTATAGAATTCCATCAGATAATGATGGAATTTCATAGATTAATGATTGCCATCAGATTCCATTGATTCATTTTTTCCTACATTTTACATTGCTCAAATAGGTATTCTGTGGTTGCTATTTTTACTTTCTCGTATGCGAAGTATACAAAGAGAAAGTATTGCAATGGTCAAAAAATTCGAACTCGAGATTTTGACGAATCTTCACGTTTTAGACCTCCCTGAGTTCGAAAAACACAATTTTGGAATTATGTCCCGTCTGTCTGTCTGTGAAATCGATAACTCAAAAACAGTTAGATCTCGAGGGATGACATTTCGTATGTGATCTTGACACTTAATTTGTAGGTTTCTATCAAATTTTGGACTAACTCCGTGCACGGAAAGTATGTTTGTCCGTGTTTATGCGAACACGATAAGTCAAAAAACTTTGAATATCTAGATGGATAACATTTGGTACAGTTTTATTATCAGGAGTGTGGGTCCGTATCAAAATTTGGACCAAATCCGTCGAAGGGTTGACTGTCTGTCGGTCTGTTTAATCGCATACATGTGAACATTATAACTTCTAAACCCTAGGGCTTAGATAAATGAAAATTGGTATGACGTCTGCTAACATTAAATGTAGACCGGTGCACAATTTTTGTTTCAATCGGTTGAAAAAAAATTGCTCAAATCGCCTATTCGCCTTTTCTCGTCACACAATGACGCCGGGCCGTTATTGCGTAATGGCGTGTTTCACTTCCGCTACTGCTTTTCACCTCTAAACCCGCCTTTCGCATTTGATAATCGCTGAGAGAAATTCGCGTCGTTCTGGACATACAGAAAATTAGCAATTTTTATCAGCGCGAGGGTGCGGGGAAATGACACCTTTGTTAAAGAGCATACGAGAAAGTTTAGGGGAGACGACTCCCGCTGTTTTAATTTATCAAATTCATTAAATACCTACTGTCCATTTCTCAAACACAGTCATACGACAGGGTCGCTGTGGTCTCTTGGTGTGGTATAGGTTTCGGAGGATTCCAGGTTCAAAATTCGATTCTGCCACGTATGTGGGACTGCACGTTAAACCTGAAGACGACTCAGCCAGGTCAGGTGTCGTCCTAGTCATCTAATCACTGTTTAAAATCAGGAGGTCAGGAACTAAACTAAGCTGTCGTTAGACGATTCAGAATCAATTTTGTAACGTTACGCATTTCTCTCCTCTGAAAGTTGGTGATGAAAAGACATTTTTCTACCTTTTGAAAGTTGCTGCAAAGAAAGAAACAGAAGAATGTAGCTCCGGTTGCGAGAGAGATACTATCTGGTGTTCTTAACTGCGAAAAAAGAGGGAACAATTGTGAAACCGCTGATCGGAAGGTCTGCCAAGAATTCCCATCTCGGGTGAGATAGCGCTTACAAACTCATTTCTTATCCCCTCAATGGCTTCTATTTCGGTTTCCCTACTGATGGCAGTTTGAAGCGTTGTCCATTTCTCCCTTGTGTTTCTTTTTGTAAATAAGTAGGAACTGTCCTCCCTTCTAGCCTTCTCGTGTTAGGATAACATAGGTAAGAATGTCAGTTATAAAGTAGTGGTCAACCAACTGGAATGTTCTCTTCTCGGCATTCTTGTTGACCGAGAGAAGCGAAGTCTCCGTTTTAACTCGATCTGCATCATTTTGTCTGTCTGTAAATTTGTTTGTTATGAAGTCACGGCCAAACGCGTCGCTTAGTTTTTTTCGAATTTGTCGCAACTGTCCCTTGAAGCCATAAAAAATGACGTATTTGAAAGAATTTTAATTTTTTGATTCCGTTTCTAGATGATGGCCGTTTTAAGGATTTCAATGCGTTGGCGAAGATACGTGGCGAGTTTTGTACCATTAAAACGTTAGAATCATGTTGGTAACGGCGAGACATTTAATTGCAATTTTGTTAATACTGATAAAAGCAGACCTTTAATTGTAATATTTTTAATACCGATAAAAGCCGACATTTAATTGTAGCTTTGTTAATACTGATAAAAGAGAAGAATTGTGTAAATAATTCTCATTGAAAAAAAGAGAGATAACTCACATTTCCACGTTCAGAGTTGCTGTTTCCTGTTTAGTTCCGTCTAATCTTGTTTTCCTCTTTTCTTTAAAGTGTTTTTTTCAACGATTCTATCCAAACGGTTCATGCTATATAAATTTGAATACCCTACTGATGTGGGCACCACTAAGTGTGGATGAGTGGCTCAGGTTTGTATATGAAGGCACTCGCCCGCCTAGGGTTACATGAATGGGGGGAGCACCCCCCCTCCAGTGATAGTATGTACCTCCTACGGGAGGGGTTGGGCCGTGAGGCTGTGTTGGCCATTAGGACCCGATCTCAGTACTCGTTTCTATTGCAACGGCCATCATTCAGATTTCCCGTGTGCCTAGACAGGTCGGGGTGCTGTATTTACGGTTATATAAATTTGAAGACTACCTACACACTCGAGTGTTACATTTTCTCCAACTTTGTTCCAATACATTTTTGACGTAACTGTATTAATAAGTTGATGTGTTTGTTTTATTAATAGAGGGAGCAAAATTAGTGCACAATATACCTGTTCATTGGATACATTAATTGGTTTATGATCGTAAATTTAGTTTGGACCAAGAAGGTACCCTTAGAGAGAAATTGTTGATGTCTGGTGTCCAGGAATGGCGCTAGAGTTTGCCCGACGGGGGGGCGATTTGCCCGACAGGGGGGCACGATCTCCCCAACAGGGGGGACGAGTGTAATGAAATTTTCGCCAGATTATTATTTATCAACTAAAGTTGAATACCCAGTACAAACATTTGCCCCGATGGGATACAAAATTTTTCCTCGACGGGGGGGAGCACAGCATCCCCGACAGGGGGGCCCTGGTCCCCCCTCTGGCGCCACCCCTGCTGGTGTCCCCGGAAACAATATTGCCTTCAAAATGAATGACAACATTGGATAAACTTTTAATGACTGCCATTAAGAGGAGGGCTTTTACTTTTTTGTGGGGGGGGGGAGCTGACGCGAGATCTTCTATTCACAGAACTAATAGTGCATTGACATAATATTGTTACGAAATTCGTTCAGTGTGTGTACGGTGAAAAGAGTCCAACAAGCATGATAACGGAGAAACGACGCTTTATTCTCGACTATTCCGGAAAACACGAAGCGCAGGTCACAGTAAAAATAGGACTTGCATAAATTATCAGCACAAGCAGACAGCAAATCACTAACAATAACAGTAATAGCAGGAACAATAGCGCTCAGCGTCTAACAGCTGACCAACTCGCAAAGCGAACAAGTCCCCAAAGAGAGCCTTCGAACTCCGCAGACGTTCAAAGACAATTCAACACACTCACATTGCTCTGTGATCCGAGCACGATCCTTTTATATTCTCCCCGGCAGGCTGTGACATCACATGGAATCATCTGGATCCCCTAATAGAGATATCAAGAAAATTCCAGTACTTTTGAGAACCTTCGTTTTGTCGCCAGTGTCGGTGTCTATGGCTCCATTTCCCCGGCATTCCCATACATATCCCTGTAAAACTCTCTTCCCAACCATAAGACTAACATTGCTTGGAAGCGACCTTCCATGTTCGTTAACAATATGGTCCTTTTTGTCCTTCGTGGTATAGTGAAGAAAAGGGGATATGAATTTTGAACGTCGACTTCTTCTCCAATTGATTCCAAAATTTGTTATTGATCTACTGTTTTGGTTAAAAGTCTGCAAACCAAATTTCATTTATGAAAGTCGTTGCCTTTTCGGTTGATCCTATTCACATACACGCTAATACGTAGACGGACTGAAGGTCAACCCTTGCACAGATTTGACTCAAAATGTGATGCACATCTGTAATTTTAATGATAAAACCATTTGCTAAATTTGATCTATCTAGCTGTTTGCGTTTTTGAGTTATCGTTTCCACATGCGCTTCCATGGACACACTTCCCGTTGACAGATTTCGTCCAAAATTTGAGTTGAAAATTGAGAGAAACCTACAAATTTGGCAGAAAGAAACCCTACATATCATATTTCCTCCTTCGAGATTATTGCGTTTTTCAGTTATGTTCATATACAGGCGCACAAACATTATTCCAAAATGTCTTTAACGGTCTTGGCAAGATTTGAAATGTGGAGATTCGACAAAATGACGGCAACTGTCCTAAAACAATTCCTTTGTACGAGGATGGATCCAAACAAAAAGTTTACAAAGGTAATAAAAAAGTATTTATTAACATTGGACAGAAAATACAAATGGGAATTAAGAGGCATACTTGCCGATCGTTTCTCCGCATAATCACCAAATCTATTTCCGCATTTATCTGAACGCAGGACTAACTTGTTGAACCCGACTTGGCAGAGATCACCTGCCAATTGAGGTAGTGCTCGACAACTGTTTTCACATTACTCTCTGAAGAGAGCAAGGTTCTCTTCAGAGAGTAATGTAGAGACTGTAGTATCGGAAAGGGATGTTGATCTAACTTAACGAATTAAAAAAACCTGACGCACGGTTGCCATCGCAATACAGTCGGACCTCTATTTTACGAATTTCTCTACTTTGCGAACTTTTCTTTGGACAAAAAACATTGTGCGAATTTCTTCGTAAAATAACCTCCAAATAGCGAAGTGCATTCTCTATTTAACGAACTTTTTCTTGTGATCCAATATTTTTTTTTCTCCCTATTTCTCAGAATATTTCTGAACATTTCAAACTTATTCTTTCTTTCAACACATTTTATGGTGATCAATGACCTTGAAGCTGGAAAATGTCAAAGCGAAAGTGCTTCAGCATCAAAGAAAAAAATTAATTCTTCATGAGGTGGATTAAAGGTGTGAAGAAAAAGGACATTGCTTTAACATTTGGTATTCCTCCAAACAGCTTATCAATCATAAAAAAAATCGTGTTAAGATACAAAATTATGATCCATCGAATTCTTGTTCAAAACGTTTAAAAGCATGCGTCTATGAAGATGTGGATGAGGCAGTTTTGAAGAGGACAGTGTGAAAAATAAAAACAACACAGCAATGAATTGCGATGAAGACGAAGATGATGAAGATGGAAATGATCATGATGCAGAAATCAACAAACCCTCGTATGATGAAATGCTAAAATTCATTAATTTTAATATAAAATTATTTTTTTAAATTGAAAATACAGTGGACAGTGTTTTGTTTTATTGTTGTTTTCCTTGCAGATCTCTTTTTGATGGGTAAGATATACAAAACAAATAGATATTAATTTACAAAATAAAGGTGTGATTAATTACTTTTTTTAATAATATTTAGTGTTTATGAATTTAAAATCTATTTTGTGTAGTTTAAAGTATTTTAATAGGAGAATCTCTATTTAACGAATTTTCCATATAACGAACTTTTTTTCGGGATTTAGCGACTTCGTTCAATAGAGGTCCGACTGTATAATGTTCAAGAATTCGATCTTCTTGCCAATGATCAATGAAAAAGTTTAAAGTAATTTGTTCTTGATGGATCATGGATCAATTGTTGTTGATGGATCATGGATAAATGAAGGCGGGTTTTCAGCTAAGATATTAAAAACCATATCCTATCATTCGGCATTTAGTGTAAAAAGCGAAAATCTTTTATTATTAGACAGGAAACAGGTGGGATCGTAATACCTAGAGAAAAATTTCAGAAAACGTCAGTGGAACCTTAATAAGTATCTCTGAATCTTGATGGTGTTTAATACTGTGCCTATTTCTTAGTGTGTCAGATACACAGATGCTGTTTTTCACGCAACAAGAATGAACGCAAGGGAAGAAACAGAAATATTGAAGTCTCCAGGCTGCTTTGAATTTTGGGAGAGAAAAGGATGTTTTATGATTATGCTTAACAAAATTTTGTTTTAAGGTATTAAACTTGTCAATTCGACTTTTATAGGAAAAGAAATTGATAAAGGAAATTGAGCATAAGAAAAGAAAAATTAACGGTATCAGGTACTTTGATAATTAGCCATGAGTAAATATTTGGTAAGTTGGAATTAAATATGTGTTAAATACGGAGCATTCGTGATTGTTGATGAAACTGATTCCAGAATATCATTTCTAATCGTTTTTCTGGTCATTATGTGTATGTTTTTGTTTAATAGAACCAATAACGGGCGAAAATACGTACTTGAATGGCCTAAATGGAAGAAAGGCAAGGAAAGTTAAGTAACGTACATTTTTCTCTTTCGTATTTATGTTGATGTCGCTCGTAAAAGTAGGCCTCTAAAACCGAAAATAATTTTGCGAAGACCATCTTTCCTAACATTCTTCGTAACTTTCGCTCGCGCTTCTGTGGCGACATTACGGATCACCAACCGAAATAACGCCGTGTTTCCCCAAGGCAATTATTTTGAGAAGCGAAAGCCAGGTGTAGGATAAAACAAACGAATCTAGTATAGAATATATATCGAATCGAGTATGTATTATTAAATAATCTTTTTAACTTAATTTCTCAATAATTAATTTAGCAGAATCATTATATGTAAATCCAGTGAAAAAGAATTTCTAAGAACTCATCGGTGCACTTTTCACTTTTTCGTATACGAAGTACACAATGAGAAAGTATTGCAATCGTCAAAAACGTCACTCGAGATTTTGACAAATCTCCACGTTTTATACCTCCATGACTCCGAAAAACACAATTTTGGAATTATGTCTGTCTGTCTGTGAACAGGATAACTCGAAAACTGTTAGAGCTACGGGAATTAAATTTGGTATGTGATCTTTACACATAATTTGTAGATTTCCAACAAATATTGGACAAATTCCGTTAACGGGAAGTCTGTCTGTCTAATATTAACTGTAGATCTGTGACAATTTTCGTTTCAATCGGTCGGAGAAAAGGTGTTGAAATCGCCTATTTGTCTTTTTTCATCACATAATGACGCGAGGCCGTTATTGCGTAATTGCGCGATTCACTTGCGGTAATCCTTTCCGCTTCTACCCACGCCTTTCGCCTCCAAGCTTCCGATTCCCAAGCTTTTTTTCTCCACTTCGGTTAGGGACGCTTGTTCGTTTTGCTGCCTTTTAGCTTATTTTTTCTCCACATGTGTTAGGAGTATACGAGAAAGTTAAAGAGAAGCCACTCCCGCTGGTTACTTTCTAGTATACGAAGTATACAATGAAAACGTATTGAAATTGTCAAAAAATTCGTTCCCGATATTTTTTCCCATTTTTAAGATCTTCCCGAGTCCAAAAATACCATTTTTGGAATTTTGTCTGTCTGGTAATTCCAAATAGTAAAACTTCGATTAAACGTCACTCGTTTAACCGTCAGTTTCTATTATCCGCCATCATCTGAAAACCTGAGTTAATAGCATTGCGATACATTTCTGCACATTACTTCTCTTACATTGAAGTTTATATTGATCGTTTGATAAATTAAATACAATATATATGTTATCATTCATTTTTAAAGGATTTTCTTTTCATTTTCCTCCCACATCAGCCGTGACATAACGTTACTGTACAGTTGTATTAAGAGATTTCTGTTATCCGATTATTCGGTTATCCGTCACTACCCTCATCCGGACGGTGACGGTTAATCGAAGTTTTACTGTAACTGCAGAACGAAACAAACTAGACGGATGAAATTCGGTGGTCCTTGCACCATAGTTGTTGATTTTTATCAAATTTTGGACGAAATCCGTCTTCGGAAGGCGTGTCTTTCGGATCGCGTCACATGTGTATGTTACAGTTACAGCGTGTAATCCGTTATTTCATAGAATAGCTGGGTTCTTCACGAATTTCTAGTTGATTATCTAGTGAAACTTTGAAATAACTTAATCATGCTTTTTAACGATAACATGTATACGATAACCCAAAAACATAACCAGGGCCTACATGTAAAATTTCTTTACTGTTCCTTAAATTTTCTCTCCGTTCTTAGTGTGTTTACCTTTCAACCAATTCACTCTCGTCCGTTAGCAGATGTTCATCAATAAATTGTTTCGCGTTCGTTTCTTAAAGAACTATCCTAGGATATTTTATATGTGTAAAATTTCTCTACTGTTCCTCAAATTTTATCTCCTTTCTTATCGTGCTTACCTTCCTACCAATTCACTCCCGTACCCTAGTGGGACGGAAGCGAATCCGACTCCTACGACAAATGTCAGATTGAGGAAGTGATAATCCTTTTTTAAAAGCTGCGCGTGAGTCAGAGGAAGATTCACGGACCATCTGACGGGTAGACAACGACCGCCTTTCACATCCGTCTTCGTCTATACGCAAAACAGGGGACAGTGCCAGGGCCCCATTTAGAAGCTTCGGGCAGGTACCAGGCAAGGTAGCCGAATCAAGGTCAACCCTCGGATGTATCGATGTTGTTTGGTAGTGAAGACCTTGATTCGAACACAAATAGGCGCCACGAGCATTTCGTAGTTGTGGAAAGGTATGTGAAATGCTCGAACGAAGCAGATTTCATTGTAATCGGATTCGAAAAGTATTTCATGGCAATTATTCTGTGCGTTTTATCTGCACTGAGTAGCGAATAAAAGCATCATTCATTAAATAAAACAGAGACATTACCAAACTCACAGGATATAAGTGTCCTTATTCTGATCATTGAAGGGGGAAAAAGTTTCTAGTCGAAAGAACGTCATAGGTCAGCATTTCAAAACAACAGAAAAAGAAATAATAAACCTAAAAAAAGTTTTTGAAAAAATGCTTTTTACCAATGCATTAAAAAATAAATAAATTATTTTTTCTCAAAAATCTGGTGGTAAAAAAAATCGGTAAAGCGTGAGGCGCAGGTAGAAAAGCTGTATCTCCTATTGTTTTCAACGCCTCACGCTTTTACGATTATTGTTTTGACTTCCAGATTTTTGAGAGAAAATTATTATTTTTCTTTTTTAATGCATTGGTAAAAGCGTTTTTTTAAAGTTTTTTTTATATTTATTATTTTCTGGTTTTTATTCCTTAATTTATGTCATAATTCAGTATTATAAATATTTTATACATCAACTAACTAAAGCAATGCATAAAAAATTTATACAATGAATGTTTAAGAAAATTTTGTTTTTTTTATGTCATTCATTGTGGCTTTATAAATTTCTTCTATTGTTATAAGCGCCGCACGCCTTTACGATGTTTGTTTTGACCCCCAGATTTTTGATAGAAAATATTTTTCCTTTTTTAATGCATTGGTAAAAGCGTTTTTTTTTAAATTATATTAATTATTTTCTAGTTTTTATTAGTCTTTAATTTATGTCATAATTCAGCATTATAAATATTTTTGGATCTTAGAATCAATTTTTCATGAACTAATTCCAACAATTATTTTATTGAAAAGATCTATAATAGAATATACTTATTTTTATTTTTATCGAAACATTTAAATTACTGTGGAAAGTACTTTAGCTCTCAAAAATACCATAGATGGCGCCACTGAAACCTACCGAGTGGAAACACAATTTTGCTATTTGATAATTGAGAGATCTGAAATTATTAAAATATTGCATTGTCATCAAGACCCAATAAATAAACAAAATTTCAGAACTCTAGTGCATTAAGAAGTGAGTGAAAAATCGATTACAAAATTCCAACCTTACATACATACAAACATGAAACATTTCGAACTTAGTAAAAGCGTTTAAAAATGACAATTTTTTACCTTAAAACTCTTTACCTTTTATGTTTACGTAAATCCACATTATATTGGTGTTTAATTTTGCATACCTGTTTAAGCATCGATATTATTTGCAGGTGTCTCACTTATGAAAACATTACCAATTTCTACATGTTTTTTTCAAGAAAATGTAAAGCAACAGCAGAAATGTAGCATTAATTCATTACGATAAGAAAAAATATAATGTGGTAAAAAAATTATAAATTTTTTCTTTGTGAAATAAGGTGGATAAAGATGGCTCAGTGATAAAGCCTCGGTCTCGACCCGATTCCACCACCAAAGATCTACCTCGTACGCGGGACAGATACACATCAATATAAAAAACCAGAAAATCACTCTTCATGGTATGACAGGTGCAAATGGCCTCTTCATTCGAGCGATTTCCCGTCAAATCTGACGTGTTTAAATGGATATATATGCGAGAGAAATGTTTAACATTGATTGAAAACAAATAAAATAAACATGTGTTTCATGACAGGAAATATATATTTTTTATTTACATAATTCTTTATTCAAAAAATTTCTTGGTAAACAGCATTCCGTGTGAAGTATTTTTCGTTGTTTAACAATTTTATTATAATTGAATAACCATGAAATTCTCAGCTTGTCAAACGTAAGTCAAAAGTTCAAATTTCAAAGGAATTATTTTTCGAAATTTGTAAAATCAAAACAAAGCACTTCTCTGCTTGTCAAACGTTGCCAAAAAATATTATCAAATTATATCGTCACGATTGCAATAAATAATCATATGCCTCGTAGCTCCCAAACTATATCACGCGCATGATATATCACTGACGTGATTTACTACTTTCTATTAAAAAAACGTAAATTAATTTGAAATATATGATTAATATAATATAAAATTTCTTGGGAACTATTGATAATAACGAGATAAATTTTATATCAACCGATAGCAAATTTTATTTCACTAATTTAGAGCTATTAAATTTGAAATTAGAATGACAATTACTCTTTTAAATTTAAAATTACTGAAATTTAGGTTCTCTAACAATGAAATAATGCCGTTTAACGTCTCGCAGTGCTATGGCGCGAGTTTTATTGTTGATGACGTCAGAGCGTTACCGACAGACAGATCTGGGCTATTATATTAGTAATATACTATTCTTAATAACATTTTTAAAAACAATTCCTGACGGCAAGTCGGAAGTCAAAAGTAGATTCCGTTTGACCGGAGACATAAGGACTCCCCTCCCTCCACCATTTCCTCATCCAATTTCTTTAAGAGTTGGAGTTGTCGGGATGAAAGAGAAGAGCTTTCCAACGAGGTGTCATAAGTTTGTTTAGGTTAAGAAACAGCCAAATTGAGGGGCTGAAAATCACTTTTCAGCTATAGAAAACTTCCAATACTTCTTTAGAATCTTCTCTGTTCATTTTTCTGTTATTTTTGCATGCAAACGAAATTATACAATGCCCGTTATTATATCCGTTGACTCAAACCGTTATAAATAAGAAGCGAATCAAAGGGTTCGAACGAAGGAGAGAATATTTTCCCATTCATTTTATTTTAAAGTATTGGTGGTGATGCTCGTTTCTACAATGATTCGTTTTACATGAAAACTCATGTAAGTAAGGTCAAATTATTCCTAAATAAAGTGTAAAGTTTCTCCCCTCCTACACTGGCAATAAAAAGTTAATAGCATGTAAAATGCTATCATTTATTAACTGGCATTCATTATAAAAAACACACTAATGTGTACAATCGGAAAACTGCTGGCCTCTAATTTTTTGCGGAGAACAATTTTTTCGGGCGTTATTTTTAACATTTCCACGGTTTTTTAAACCTACTTTTAGTTTAGCAATCGTAAATTTTCACCATTTTTTTAATCTGTACCTTTTCTTTTTCTCCCCAGGGTATCGATGTGTACGTGGCCATCATGGATTTCAAGCCAATGGGCAGCGACGAAGAAGCCGTAGCCATGAAGGAGGGGCAGAGGGTCGAAGTCATCGATGCCTCCAAGCCCAGGAGGTGAGTGCATTGGCACACGTTGCGTTGCAATTTTAACACATTCCATCACAAATTTCTCCATTTTTGCTCCTGGCACAAGATTACTTTAACCTGAATAACATTTTTAATAATTTTTATGTATTCATTAATTTAACACATTCATCGATTCGGACGAGATATCTCGTTCTTCAGGAATCTTCGCTGCGCACTAGAATTTGACTTGCATAACAAATTTATGACGTTAAACATGTTAATAGATGTCCGCAGAACACGTTCACCTCTTTCCTTTCTGATTTATAAATTGTCTCGAGCGAGCACGGTTACTTTTTGTCTTTCTTGGGACTTGCATCTAATTCGCCCATAGCTATAAATGAGTTAATTCACGATAGCTAGTACTTTTTACATTATTTACTTTTTAAATTATCTAAAGAATTACTTTTCCAAGTATCCATTTTTGCGCTGAAAAAAGCGTTGTGAGAAGCGCCGTTCTCTTTCGAGTTTGCTTTCTGGTACATTATAAATTGATAAATGAAGTAATTCTGTAAAGTCGAGAAAAGTTTTAAAATTACTCCTCAATAATAATTTATTTAGAAAGATTACATCCTTGCCACTCTGAATTTGTCAAAAGTCATTGAAATAAGGGAAGCTTTTTATTTTTGTGATTGGTAAACCTTCTTACTTATAGTAGTTTTATATAGTTTTGAGAAAATACAAAATTACTGATGAATCTAGCCATATGCTGTATAATTTTTTTTTTAAAAAAAAGAAATTAATTGCTCTTACAATCTCGGGACTTCGTAGATTTTTCAGCCTTCGATTCTTAACTATAAGTGGTCGTGGAAATGTGGAACTTTTAAGTGTTTTTTCTATGACCGAAAATTTTAATGCAGGACATTGGTTTCCAAAATGATAAGTGTTGGTAGGTGTTAGGCACAGGAAGCGAGTTTGCCAATATCACTTGTTAGTCCCGTAAAGTAGAGACAGGCAGCTTGAGTAACACTAGTTATGAAGAGCTGCTGGATATAAAGCTAAAAGCGTCTTGGCTTATTGCATGCAGTGGAATTTCTACGAGATAGAGCATTTCTTAGTGTTTTCAGAAATGACGAATCGTATAAGTTAAAAGAGACATTTATTTAGACGACCACATTTAAGAACATATTTACAGATCACATATTAGATAGACAACGCCAAACGATTCCGATTAAATAGCTGCTAATAATGGATGTCAAGTGAAGTGACTAGCTCAAAGAAATTATGTAAAAATCTTAAAGAAAGAATGCTTCGAATCTTAGAGTAAAGGTACGAGGGACAATTTAGAAAAGATGCAAGATGCTTCGTAGCTTAAAATGCAGTATTTCCTAACAGTAGAAAATAGATTTTCCACTATTGTGTGATATTTATCTGTGTTGATTTTAATTGTCTTTGTAATGAATCCATTTTCTCGGTTGGCTCAGATGCCTTTTCTTAAACGTCGTGGGTGGTTTCGCTCGAAATGTATCTATCTCCCTGGCTCCTCCGAAAAGGCCTATTAAATTTCTTTGCCAACTTGAAGGCGGAGAAGAATGCTTATGTAATGATGATGCCGTTCTTGAATCTTATCCCAGTCTGCATCTGATTCCATCCTTCTACATCTTACAGGTGTAGGTGTCTACACCTGTGGCTCTGAATCTTTAACCACGAACCTGCCTTCAGCCCTAACTTAAGTACCCTAAGGATGTAATATAGAAAATTGTATGTTCCTCAGGCCACTGGATATGGAAAAAGGAATGTAGGAGCTACTGTGCTATATTTTATTTCATGAAGCATCGTGAGCCTTCTTCACAAAAAAAGATGTTTATTTGGCGATTTCCACGACACAGACATTTTACACAAACACGTACATCACACGCATTACATTCACTGGCTTCGAATTCCATTTTAATAACACTTCTTCTCCGTTGCTACGCAACGTTCGCTGAAGACAAATATGGCGTTGCCACTCTATTTTTATAACCTTTAGAAAAGAATTGCTGCCAAACGATTTTTTAAAATTAATTTCTTTTACGACCAAACGATTTTTTTATCTAATTAATTTCTTTTCTTAAAATATTTTAATAATTCTCTTGGAATCAATAATTCTACAAACATGTATATATTTTTTTATTTGTTACAGATATCACACTACCCACAATGTCTTTTCAAAATTATTCTTACTTTTATTGACGAATAAAACAACAAATCTGGGACCAATAACGTGAACACTTATTTAAAATATATATCTTAAAAGATTTGTTACATTACTAACTAATTTTTAACGAGAAAGATAGTCTTGTAATGTATATTTAAGATTCGGATTATTAAAAATGGCGAAACTTATAGCATCAATCCTTATTTCATGTTTTCCCTATACAATTTTTATGTTTATTTTACCTGTCTAGTAAAACAAAACAGCGTCTTCCGTGCAAACAACTAGTTTATAACCACATCAATTATTTCAGTTACCGAAGGCTGCTCAGAAAAGTCTTCCTTCAGATGAGCGTAATACTCGCTGGAAGAAAATTATAAAAATTTCAAAGTCCCAGTTGTGGGAATTTCTATGGGATCTCTCAATTATTTCAGATACTTTAAAAGAAGGAAACTTAGTACTGAGCTCCAAATCTCCAGGGACCACAATGTTAGAATCCATAGCGTAAACTTTTTCAGGTTTCTTTGGATTTCTCTACTCTTTCAATCTAGTGGTACCTAATATGAATTCCCAATCCATTTTTGTCATTTCTTCGGTGGTGTATCCTTGTACCACCATTACCTTGTACTTTAAGCATAGTACCTTGAACGTATAATAAGGTCTATTTTTAGCAAAACAGTTTGTCTCAGAATTCATGGCCAACGCATTACAGGATGATATAACGCACGATACACGATATTTTACATTTTTCTATTGAGAATCTGTGGTTTCAAATGCTGTCAAGAGTCTAAAATCAGACATAATCTTGTTATTAGATGCTTTCATAGGGTATCCCATCAACCCAGAGATACTATCTCTGAGATTCGCTCTGTATGTTGTACTTCAATGATTTAAAATGTAACTACTTGCTTTCCAAGAAAACTTATTACAGAATTTTGGCAACCTTTGCAAATCGGAGAGGAATTCTTATGCAACCGCGATGCTTGTTTTTAATTCTTATTACATTCTCCGTTATTTACCGTATCGCCCCTGAACTTAAGGATCTTATTTTTCTTGTGAAATTGTTCCTGCAGCTGCAGTAACTCACGCGAAAGTGGCATTTGCCAGTGCGAGGTTTTTATTTAGCCCTGTCCTCCCCCTCTCCGTCTTTATAAACCCTTCAGCCACAAAAATGTCTTTGATAGTTTTGGCTGCGAGCCCTTCCCGAGGAACACGTGGCATGTCTTTCCATTCGAACTTCGAAATTTCTCTTCAATTTATTTTTCCACCCTTCGTGGAGTTGACTTGGAAGTACATCTTTCGCACTTATTTGTTTACAAAGAGCTTTTTAATGAGTTCTTGCAAAGTCTCTGATGTGAAGAACCGAGCGGAAACACAAAGAAGTCATTGGATAAAAATAGTCAACAGGAGTAAAAATTACCCTAAGATGTTCGGATGACTCTTAAAAATGTTTTTCTTTGCTTTTTTATATTTCCACTGGAATTCCTTAGCGCCAGTTCCAAATGTTCCGAAGCCAAGTTCTGCTTACTGCTGCCTGATTGCAATATTTTGTGAATGCAATTATGAGTTGGTGCTCCTTCTATACAACTTTAATTGTTTGATTTGCTTTTTTCTTCCAAATTCAGAAAAGGGTGAAGTCAGATTTGGGAAATCTCGATTATAACAGTTGTCCAGGCATCTTTTAACGTATACAGGATGTCAAGTCTAATCGTGGCTCAATATCTGGCTTCTAAACCCTTAAAGATACATACTTCCAACTGGAAAAATGCTTTAAATGTCGTAAAGAATTGCATATTATGTTGTTCGATTTGCCTTTTTCTTCCAAATTAAGATAAGGGTGAAGACAGATTTGGGAAATCTCGATTATCACAGTTGTACAGGCATCTTTTAACGTATACAGGATGTCAACTCTAATCGTGGCTCAATAGCTGGCTTCTAAACCCTTAAAGATATATACTTCCAACTGGGAAAAATGCTTTAAATGTCGTAAAGAATTTTATATTATGTTTTTTGAGTTATTAAATGTAATTCTGAAAATATTACGAAGTCTAAATGTTTATACATTCCCCAAATCTTATTAATCATATTTAGTAAAATATTATTTTTACATAAACTTTTTAGGGGAAAATTTTCCACTCTTCTGCGATTAAACTGACTGAGTCATGAAGCTTGGAGAATCACTATTTTAGACCATTTCAATGACCGCCTTGAGGAAGATCCTACACGCTTAAACCAAACGAGCGAAATTCGCTCCTTTCCGTACTTGAAAGTGCATCGTCCTTTCGGAGCGTTTTACAATCCTTCCGAGGAGCGAAATAATCGGAGCGAATTTCGCTCCTTTTCCATTAGTTTTTAATATTAAAAGGAGCGTGTTAAAAGAAATGCTCCTTTTTGAGCAATATTTTAAGCAATGATTTCGCTCTTTGTTGATTAATTTTTAATGTTAGAGGGAGCGTTTGAGAAAAAACGCTCTTTTTTGGAAATGTTTTCATTACTCATTTCGATCCTTTTTGATTAATTTGTGACTTTATTTAGAGCGTTGAAAAGAAAAACGCTCTTTTCTGGAAATGTTTTTATTGATTTCGCTCCTTTTTGATCAGTTTGTAAACTTATTCAGAGCGTTTAAAAAACGCTTTTTTAAATGCTTTTAATATTGATTAATTATTCAACATTTCTGGACGTTTAAAAGAAAACATTTTTTAAAGCAATATTGAGACCAGTGATTTAGTACCTTATAAAGAGCATTATGAATAAATATGCCCCTTGAGGTATTAAAATGCCGCTTATTATTTTATCCTTGTAAATCTTTTTAACCAACA
>BGPR01002312.1:6774-20958 GCA_013235015.1 Araneus ventricosus
AATATAGTGGCTTACTCTTTCATTATCCAAACCACATCTACAAAAGTAATTTTTTTAAATTTTGGTAAACTGGAAATTTTGGTAAACTGCCCTGTATATAGTAGATTAAGATAAAAATTACCCATGCATTTCTTGAGGTCTATTTTGGGCATAAGCCCAAAAGTGTACATATCTTCCAATGAGTTTCCCCATCTTTCTTGCCAATTTTGAAGAGCCACTTCTTTAAGCCTTGACTGGCTCACAACTTGATGTTATTTACACCGACTTTTCAAAGGCCTTTGACTCTATCGATTTTGGCATTCTTTTAAATAAGTTACATGGTCTTGGTTTCCATGTTAACCTGACGGATTGGCTTCATTCTTATTTATGTAATAGGACACTCTACGTTTATTTTAATAACGCTCTTTCACGTGAGTTCTCGGGTACTTCCGGTGTCCCACAGGGCTCTAATCTTGGACCTCTGCTTTTTATTTTATTCATTAATGACCTTAGTAGTGTTTTTAAGTACTCTGAGTGTAATTTATTTGCTGACGACTTGAAATTGTTTAGTTCAATACGTTCCAATCTAGATGCTGTCCTTTTGCAGAGTGAACTTGATTGTCTTTTTAAGTGGTGCACAGACAACAAGTTACACCTGAACATTGAAAAATGTAGTATTCTTAGTTATACCGGAAAAGCTCAGCCGTTGAATCAAGTTTATAAAATTAATGATCTTGTTTTATCACGCACAGATTCAGTTACGGATCTAGGTATCATCTTTGACACTACACTTGATTTTTCCCAACACATTGATTCCATGATCTCTAAAGAATATCGTAGACTTGGAATTCTTAAACGCAAAACTAGGGAATTTTCGAGTGAAATTGCCCTGAAGGTTTTATACTACGCTCATGTACGATCCAGTCTAGAATATAGTAGTATTATTTGGAATCCCAATAACCGTAAAAAAATTAAAATTATTGAGCGAATTCAAAACAACTTCTTGGGATATTTGCTTTACAAGAAAAATGGAATTTACTTGCAAGGTATGCCTTCTTCATGTCTACGTGATATGTTTAATATATCTAGTTTGTGTTCCAGACGAGATGTTTCTTGTGTTCTTTTCTTCTACAAGGTAATCAATGGTTCGATCGATTGTACTGATATACAGAGCGCTATACATTTCGCTGTGCCTGCCAGATCTTTGAGGAACCAGGGCTCTTTTCCTAATGTGTATTCTAGATTTAATTATATTGGTAGGTTCTCGTTGTATAAATTTTATAAGACTGTTAACAGGATCTCTGGTGAACTGGACATTTATCATATGTCTCCTACTGTTTTTAAATCGAATTGTTTTCAACTTTTAAATACATGACCTGATTTCTTTTCTTACGCTTAACTGTACATATTAAGATTTTTAAGCGTTTTCTTATTTTTGTGTTGATCTTGTGCTTGTGTGTGTTTGACGTTTTGACCTTTGCTTTTTTAATGGTTTTTTTGATTTAATGTTCTAAATTTTTTTTTAAAAAATGCGTGATTTTTTTGTAATTTTAATGTTAAGATATACAACGTGGACTTTTAGAACCTCAGTGTGTTTTTAGTGCTTTTGTAATTGCGTGTTTTCGTTTTAAAACATTTATGTGTTTACATTTTTATAATTAATGTGGTTTTGAGCTTTGAACTGTTGTTACTTTTTAGTTCCTTTTTTCCTTTGTGTTCTATCTCACTTTGTGGGTTCTGTTCTTTGTGTGTTTTTGATCCTGCACTCTGTAAATGGGGTCATCTCTGTAGTGTGCTCTGTTTGAATAAATAATATAAATAAATAAATGACTTTGATATGCCTACATCTATCTTCCTGTTATTGAATGCTCTCACCCATCTAAGTAACGATGTTGCTTGTTGACTGTTTAAAATAGAAGCACTGTTCTCGCCCCTCAGGGCAACTCGACGTTCTTCGTGACGAGCGAGCACGCCCAGGAGAATGCGCCCGAGCACCGGCCGGCCGGGGCGTCGGCGGAAAGGCACTCCTTCCTCCAGTACGCCATGTTGCACTTCAGAGAGGACCCGCTCAGGTAAGCAACCCTGGAATTACTTCAAACCGATGGGAGTGTTCTCCCGTCGACTTTCTCGTATCCTGATACAATACAGCGCGTTCTGTTTATTTCTCCTTATAGCAGTCTATCCTATCACAAAGAGAGAGACAAAACCCGCAAGTGAGTTACGTGCAGAGATGACGCAACAGACACATGAAAACTGACGTCAACGCTATATTCTCAAACCGACTTTGCCAATATGGTGCGTTTCGTGCATAGCATAGTAAAGAAAACTTTGGACGGTTTCCTTTGATTATAGTTTGGAATCAAATTTTACACCCAACTACAATATTGATGACAAGACCACATGCCAAATCCCATTGATCTAAGTCGTAGCGTTACTGAGTTACCGCATTCACATACACTCGAATAGACAGACGGACAACCAGTGTGACACCCAACTACAATATTGGTGACAAGACCACATATCAAATCCCATTGATCTAAGTCGTAGCGTTACTGAGTTACCTCCAGTGGCGTAACTACGGTGGGGCAAGCGCCCTGGGCGCAAACTTAAGGAATTAATTGGTTGTATTTAATATAGAAGTAGGATTTTTTGAAGCTCTTATTCCCAAGATTCTTAAAAATTGAAATAGTTTCAACAAAGTGTGGGAAAATCCTAAGGATGGAGTCATTTTCACAACCCGGAAACCTCAAGTTGCGACAAAATAACAAGTAATATTATATTTCAGAGATTTTCTGACCGAAACCCTCATCGCGAAATTAAAAACTCATTTAGAGCTCCCACCCAACCGGGACAAAAATTAGTTTCTCGATGGGGTGAGAAATAAGGGAAGATGGTTAGGGGTAATTATATCAGCAGGGTTCCTGTTTCTTTCTTCTGACTCGATGATTCCTATGGTTTCTCACGATATCCATGATTCATACTGAATGATTATCAGCTTCTTCGGAAATTGGTCATAAACGGTTAGCAGAAGTGTCATTCCGATTTTCAATCAGCAGAGTGAAGAACGGAAAATATACCTCCATTTATTTATTTTTTTGCGTAGTGTAAGAACAATCCAGAAAATTTTAAAAGACGTAAGTTTGCTATATTTGCATTGTTTTTAGCACTGAATATTTGCATAATTTGCACGATTAAAATGTCATATTTTGATTTTTATTTCGCAAAACCTAGATGCAATTGTTCTTCCAAACAAAAAAAAAATAAAACTGAGAGAGAGAAAGAAAAGACCGCATAAAGTTTTGCAATTGCTGGTAAAAATTAAACATATCTTGCAAACAGATCTTAAATTAGCATTGAAAAAAATTTAAAATGATAAAGAATTAAATAAACATGTAAGAAGATTTAAATTTAAATTATGAAGTATATCTCAAATGCTCTGCTATTTTTACAGCAAATTTTTTCGCCCACAAAATGATTTTCAAATAAAGTAATTATGCCTTTTCCATGTACTTTTCTTTTGTATATTACGAAAAGGTAGTTTTGAAAATTATTATCCTGAACATGATAATAATTAATTCTAAGAAATGATAGCGTCATGCCCAAGCCTGAAGCTCTTTTTGGATATGATGTCGATAATGCATATATTTTCATTTATTTCAGAGAATTTTATTCTAAATTTAAATTTTAGACTGATTACTTCAATTTTAATGTTTTAGTTATAATTAAGATGTCTAGTTCAAGCTTTAGACTCGATAAAATCTGGAATAATGGCTTTGCCTATGAAACTTTCGGCATTTAGAAGTTTGATCTCACCAGTGTTGTTCCAACAAGAAGACTTATAACTTTTCTGTCAGATTCAACCCTCTCCGTTTGTTTTGCAAAATAGATTAAATCCGAACAAATTAAAATTATTATAACATTATTAAGTTAAACATTTAATTTTTTAATCTGATTTAATTATAAAATACGAAATTCCTCATGGCAATGTTAACTTCAGTTTTACAATGCACAAAATGAATGAATCTAAATATATAAAATTACACTTTTATAATCCTACTAGAAACTTTGCTGAAGGCTTCTTTTGCATGTTTATTTCACACTTCCACCTCATTTTGGAACGGAATATTTACCTACTTTTAAATATACTCCAGCATGAAATGAATTATTTATTATTCATTATGTCGCAAAAATTTGCCTCAGTGGTAAAAAAAAAATTAATATGGTCCAAAATAAAACTGGAATTCTTTCGATTAACTTCATAAGTCAGATAAATATTTAAGAATCTGTAATTTATTTATGAAGAATCTGTAATTTAGTTATTTTTAAATCTTCTAGCTAAAAACGTGATTTTTCTTATTTTAGCTTCGTTTGTATCCATAAACTATTTAGCAATGAAGAAGAAAGAATCGGGGGCTGAAGGACGTAAAATCGATGCAGAGGAATCTAAAAAGTCAGCAAATTTATGAAAACGTTTTTGGTGAGACCAAGGAAAAGTAATTCACCAGATTTTAAGAAATCACCTAATGCGACAATGTTTGCTGGTATGTATCTAAGAATGACACGCAAGGCACGGAAGAAATCATATCTGAGGCTGAGCAACAGGGCTATGAAGATGATTATCGCAAAATTAAAAATGAAGTTGGAGACCTGCTTAAAGTAGAGGATGACAACTTGAATGATAAAAATTTGTCGACAGATAAGGAGACGGACATTGCAAAACAGAAAGAGCTCATCTCCGTATTGCCAAAAGCTATTGAAGAGCATGATATTGGACTTCTGGAATTTGACGCTGACACTGGAAAGCCAGTAATTTCAGACTCTTTAACCCTTTGAGCCCTATCCCGCCCAAACCGCCTCATTCGACACAGGCCGGACTCAGGCGGTTTCGGGCGCCTGTGTGAATTTTACGGGAGAAAATTAGTTCCTTTGTTGGCGATTGATCGCGCAACTGAAGGTGCCGTCCTCCTGAAATTTCTGTAGAGAAAAGGATGATTTCATTCTGATTTCATGAATTGAAATTTACTCCAGTTGTTGAGGCACTTGAATCCTCACTCTAGCCGGGTTGAAAGAGTTAAGGCTGCAAATTTTAAAGCTACGTTCCATTTACTTTAAAAACAGCGAGGGCCCTTTCTTGCCAAAAAATAACCCGTCGATGAATAAAAGCTGGTTTAAAAGGAAACTAGGAAATGCCTGTGGGGAAGAAATTGCTCGTTCTTTACTAGCAATATTCCCCTCAAAAAAATTCTGCACTTTGTTTATGTTGTCTTCTCTTTTCTAAGTCAGACAACCGATCAAAATTGGAGCAACAAAGTGGTTTTAGCAACTGGAAAGCGCCCGAGAGAATTTCTGTACAGGAAAATTCCGAAAAACATCGTGAATGTTTCACGCAACGGAAAGAAAAGGAAAAAAATTTAAACCAAAATTGAAATATAATTGATGCCGAACTTCAGCTCCAAATTGAAAGAGAAAGCTTGAAATGGCGGAATATCTTGACAAGAATACTTCACCGTATTAAGTACCTAGCTACCCAAAATTTTTGGCTTTGAGAGGACATAGAGAATCTTTTCAGTTGGGCAATGAAGCTAATGAAGGAAATTTTCTTAATAAAACTTCTATCGATTCTTGACCCTGTCTTGAAAGAGCACTCGTTCTATGTGGAGTTGAAAGAGCACTTGTTCTATGCGAGATAAATGGAATGCAACTTTTATTTATAAATTTCTAATATATCTAAAGTTTCCTACGAACTTTGAATTTCTTATTTAAGCTATATTTAAGGGATTAAGGTTAAAATGCACTAAATTTTCTGCGAAAATTCAACAAAATATTGTTAAAAAATTGTTAATGTGTAAATCCTATAAACTCAAAAATGTTTTATATGTTATTTTTAAAATTTATTTCCACTTTTAATCTTTGCACTTCCCGGCATAAAAGTTTCCAAAAATAAAATGAGGATCGCATTTCAAAAGAAAAAAAGGGAGGGGACGCATTTTCGGTATTTGCCCTGGGCGCCATTTTATGTAGGTACGCCACTGGTTACCGCATTCACTTGTTCGTGAATAGACAGACGGTCAACCTTTAGCCGATTGGACCAATCACTCCTAACTGGGCCTTGTGCCAGATGTTATCATTTCTCAATTCAGCTCAGGGACGAAATTGAGGTAGGGCAAGTCCGAAAAAATGTTTTTGGAATTATGTCTATCTGTCTGTGAACGTGAACGCAAAAAACTAAACGGTTAAAATTTGGTATTCGGCCCTAAAATCAAAATTTTAAGCGAAATCCGTATGAGAGAATTCTGTTTCTCCGTGCGCGTAATACGGTAACTCAAAAGCAAAGAGCTAGAATGATAAAATAGCATTGTTCTTAATTAATTAGCTTTGTCTTTTAAATGTCTTACCATTAGAATCATGGTACAGGATTACTCAAAATGATGTGCGGTATTTTAACATACTAGATTAAAGTCAATTAGAAACAAACACTTACCAGAACTAATTTAAAGGAAAGGACAACTCAAATATTTTTATTTTATGACATTATAAGTGTTCGATATGACGAGACTCGAGTCACGCTGACAAGGTCCAGACAATAGTCCATTTCTTCCCGCACGCGTGTCAGCATGTCTGGTGTTACTAAGTTCAGAGCATTACCTATGCAGGGGCGGCGCCAGCGGGGGGTCAAGGGGCGCACCCCCCCCCCTGTCGGTGACCGCTTGCCCCCCCGTCGCCGAGAAATGAAGACTTTCGTCGGTAAAAATCTTTTCTGTTTCGGGAGATGTGGAGAGATGGGTATCAAGGAATCTAATATTTTAAATCCCATCTTAAAGTTATTATATAGTAAACGGTCGAGATAAGCTATTTGTGTCCAAATTTGACGTCTGATTAACGTTTAAATCAACAGAATGACCGGCATCTGTTTCACTTGTCGTCCATTTGGCCTGTAGCGCGCACCGCATTGACAGAATAACCGACAAGGTGACAAGTGCATCAGATGTCGCATTTTGTCCACTGTTTTCGGTCGGTCGGCTAAGAGATCAACAAGACGGGTGAAAATTTGCATCTTTTGTTATTTTCATTGACTGCTTTGATCACTTGTCGGTAAATTTATTAGGGAAAACTAAAGTATCTATATTAAACAAGAGTGTGGCGATACACAGCGGTCACTCCTCTCGGCGACCATTTTTGTTCGGTACGGAATGTTTCGGCCCACAGACATAATGTTAAACTAACCTCTATTAACGGCCACTCAAACCCATCTGATCTGTCGGGTTGGTCACCCGTTCAACTTCAAATGCATTCTTTTCGTCTCTCTGACCACAGACCTTTTATTAAGAGAAAATGCAAAGAAGAAAGAACAAAAAATTCATACACTCAAAATCAACAACGGAAATCAGATCAAAATTAATTATTCCTTTCCCATTGTAAAGAGAAAAGTGATTTTTCGGTCTCAATCGGGGTTAACATTCAAGAGTTCATTTTTACCTTTCTAGTGCTGATTCTCTGACAAAAAGTCTGCTATGGGTTGCGACCATCATCGAATGCAACTTTCAGCTGAACGACTTTAGAAAAAATAGATGATATTATTCCCTTTCATCAACAAATACCGACGAAACAATTAGGGATATATTTTTCCAATTAAAAAAAAATGAAAAAGTGACCTCCGAAAGAGCTTAAAGATCCAAGCAGACACAAAGTTTTTTTTTCAAAAGAATCTATACTTATAAAAGGAAATGTTTGCGTGCGTGCGCGCGATGTCCAGACGAATCTATTGCACTCACAGTCATGAAATTTGGCACACATGTAATCGTAAAGGTGACTAATGCACCTCGAAGCCGGAATTTTAAAATTCATTCTAGAAATTTTTTTATTTAATGTTTTGGGTCATTTTTGGCACGTTTACGGCTGTAGTATCTTTTCTAATGATCGCTGAAAAACAATCAATGCACCATCGGATAGAGCAAACAATTTTCGTTCTAATGAAGTTTGTTTTGAGCTTCAAACGTAGTTTGCTGAATTTTGAGAAATTTTTTAAAAATAGTCAGTTTTGCGATCGAAATTTAATTTTAGTTTTTAAATTTGCTGCATCCGACGTTCTAATAACACTATTATTTTCAATTTTTTTCAGCTTATAACTGGAACGGTTCTGTCGTATTTAAAACAAGAACGGTTAAAATATCTTTTCCCGTTTTTTTTAATTAATTTTTTCCTTGTCAGTTGAAAGATATTTTTATCTACCGAGCTCCCTCCCGTGACGCTTTTCCGGGACGTTGTAGGCAATTTCAATGGCTGACGGTGCAGAGCGCAGGTGACGTCATAACCTTCAACTGAATGACTTCGATTATTATTTTCGGCAGTGTCTTAACGTGTTTATGTCTCGCATATTTTATTTGCTTTATAATAATCATTTTAACGTTGCAATTTTTTAATACTGTTTCGGATTAACGTACTCTGTATTTTCTACAGTTGAAATGTCATTAACGCGAAGAAAAATTAGTGGGAAAATCAAGAATGTGTATCTTTTGTTTTGTTTTCAGAACTTTTTCATGCCATTGTGGGTTTTTTTTTGTTTTCATTTTGTTGAAGTCCTGATTCCACGGGCGCGTACTGCTAGTATATACATAAAGAGGGAGAGAAACTCGCTGTGCTCAGCGCTTCGCGGCTCGCAACCACTACCTTTTTTCAGTTTTAAATACTGCATATAGATTAGTGGAACAGGATATGGGACGAAAAATCCACATTTGAGTTTTAATATTTTGCACAAATTTGACTAAAAGTTTTCAGAACCATAAATGCAATATGATATCGCTCTGAATAATGTTTCCATCCCCTAGAGTAGATATTTTGTTCTTTTTTGAAGAACCGTTTTCATTAAAGCTGTTCAAAAATACTGTTTTAAACTTGCACAATAAACATGAGGCATTCTGAGTGGTTATCTATACTTGCAAAGTGATCAGATGAATTGACGAAATCGGTCCAGTTATTGAGGCTGGGGACTCAGTCAAGGTTTTTCCCCGTAGAGAATGTACCGTGAAGTAGTGTTTTTCCGATTTCTCTAAAAAATGAGGGTCGGTGGGGGATAGGCCATCTTTGATAACTGACCTAGGAGTCGTAAGCTTTCATATGAAAAAAAAATGTCAAAATAGGTCCAGTGGTTGGATTTTGGTATAGAAAATTATTTTAAATATATAGACTACCCGCCTTTGGCGACCAGCTGTTCGCCTCTAATTTTAATATCCTGTACCTATGCTTGAAACTTGGAGAAATAAGTTGGCGGTACATTAGGAAAGCTATAGTTTGCGATGTATTTAGAATATGAAGGGCGGTGGGTGATAGGGGACCAGTGATGATATATCTAAACGTCAAAAACTTTCATATGCAGTAAAAGTTGTCGAAATCGGTTCAGTGGTTCAGGCTGGGGAACTATCTCAAGGTTTTTCCCAAAAGACAATGTTCAGTAGAGAAGTATTTTTTTCGGTTTCTCTCGAAAATGGAATGTGGTAGGGGCAGGCGACCATTGATGACATATCATAAGCTTGCAGGTGAAATAAAAATTATCGATATCGGTCCAGTGTTTGGAGCTGGGGAACGGGTCCTCTGATTTTGCCAATAATTTTAAATATGTAGTTATGCATTTATAGGTTTAAAAAAAGTTAATAATTATTTTCACTTGTTTCGGCTATTATTTTATTTAGTTATGAGATTTAGATAACAATCTGTATTTTGTTCCCTAATATTAGTGCGGTACACTTCATTTCCTACGAGATTTATGTTTTTAATCCTTCATTTTCTATTACTGCTTGTCGTTCCGTCAGACAATTCTTACTGCACCGACATTATACAAATAGCTAATTATTCCAAATAATTAATTATTATAATTGAATTCGCTAATTAATTATTAATTACCTTTAATTAAATATAAAATTAAATATTGTGTGTTATTGTATTAGAGAAATTTCGCTTGCCCCCCCGTCGGAGATGTCTTGCCTCCCCGTCGGAAAATTTCTGGCGCCGCCTCTGTACCTATGCGTGTTCGTAGGTCCTCCAAGTTGCGTGGCACATGCACTCCGTCTTTCACAAAGCCCTACAAGAAGAAGTCCACATGGGTTCCTCATGAACCTGGTTCCTCAACAATGTGATTCCTAAGCTTTTGATTGGCCGCGCAGGAACAAACGACAGAATGATGTTCCCTTGGCCCCCCAGGTCGCCGGACATTACACTGTGTGGACTTTTTCTTGTGGGACTTTGTGAAAGACAAGTGCATGCGCCACCACTGCCACGCAACTTGGAAGTGTTCCAGTGTTTGTTTATAATTGACTTTATTCTAGTATGTTAAAATACCATACATCATTTTGAGTAACCCTGTATATTGGTATATAATTTTTGATTCGACCAAACCCATTAAAAGCTTGACCGCTTGTCGGTCTGTCGATTTGGATATGTCGGTATATGAACACTATAACTTAAAAACGCAGCAGGCTAGATAAATAAAACCAGAGAGATATGTGGTCTCGTCATCGAAATCGTAGATCTGTATTAAATTTTGAATCGAATCGAAAGAAAGGGAAACCTCCAAAGTCTATATTCTATTTCCTTTACTCTGCAGTGAAATCTCTCTATGGCGACCACCCTCCGTTCCGAAAAACCCGATACAATTTGCGTTTGCTTGCATCTCTCAGCTTTTTCGGAGATAACTTTTTTCAATTTTCTCTTTAATTGGAAAAATAAATCCCCAACCGTTTCGTCGGTAATTATTGAGGAATGGGCAATAATCCTATTTTTCGTAAAGTCGGTTAATCTGAAAGTTTCATTTACCGATGGCCGCAACCCATATCAGCAGCTTCTTTCTCAGAGCCGGTATCAATGTCTGAGAAGCACAAATGAACTCTTGAATGCCCAAACCCAGTAGAGGCCCAAGCCCACTTTTTTCTTCACATTGGGGAAAGAATAACCCGTTTCGATCTGATTCCCGATGTTGTTTGTGAGTGCATGCATTTTGTGTTCTTTCTTTCCTCTTAATAAATGTTAAGGTCAGAGAGATGAGAGGATAGTTTAGTTACAACAACGTCCGGTTTAGAAGCAACACGAGGGCTGTTTTGGGACGGACCTCGTACTTTTGAACCGCGGTCAGATGACGAGGACGACACCTGAGCTGTTGCCCTCCTCTCCCCAAACGGCCTCGACGGATTTAACGTGCACCAAACCCGCTTACGCGGCGGTTCTTCGGTGGAATCCGGTTTCGAACCTGGAACCTTCCGGCCCTGAGGTCGAGACCTTACCACCAGGCCACCGCAGCCTGAGAGATGAAAGGAATGCATTTCAATGAAGTTGAAAGGGCGACCAACCCAGCTGCTCACAGGGATTTGATTGGTCGTTAATAGAGGTTATTTTAATAGTATATCGAAGAGCCAAAAATTCCGCGCCATATAAAAGTGGCCGTTAAGAGGGGTGGCCGCTTAAAGAAATTTTACTGCACTAGGAAACAGAAAAACGCGCTGTATTGTGTTAGTATACGAAAAACTTAAGCGAACTTTGTTAGCCCTAAGTCCTCAGATTCTTAAAAATAAAAATATAGAAAAGATGGCCAATGTATATTAGACAAACTCAAATTATACAAACTAGAGGAAAATTTATTCTTGTTTGATATTGCTGCGAAAGTAATCTTTAATACATCAGAAAATGATATAAAATAAAGCAGAATTCAATATATCTCAACTTAAAGTCCAAAGGTAATAAAAAAAATAAAAACCACACAAATTTCGTTGCCCTAATTAGAAATTATGAAGCAGAATAGAACTACATCAATCGTGTTCTTTAAAACAGAAACGCGATCGTAGCAAGAGAGCGTTACGGGCAGATATCACAAAATGCGCAGAACCAGTCCAAATTTCGGTTGGCGAGGGTCATTTTTTGTTACTTTCTCGTATACGAAGAGAAAGTATTGTAATCGTCAAAAACTCGAGATTTTGACGAATCTCCACGTTTCAGACCTCCCTGAGTCCGAAAAACACAATTTGGGAATCATGTCTGTCTGTCTGTGAACACGATAACTCGAAAACTATTAGATATAGGGATGAAATTTGGTATGTGAACTTCACACATAATTTGTAGGTTTCTATCAAATTATAGACAAAATCTGTCTAAGGGAAATCTGCCTGTCTGTCTGTCCGCGGTCATGCGAACACTATAACTCAAAAACTTGAATAGCTAGATGGATAAAATTTGGTACACGGTTTTGTCGTCATGAATGTAGGTCCGTATAAAATTTTGGGCCAAATCCGTCAAAGGGTTGACTGTCTGTCGGTCTGTATAATCGCATACTTGTTAAGCATTCGTTTCAAAACTTATCTCCATGCGCATGCGTACTGGTAGCAATCTCTGATAGCAAGCGGAAGGATTACGTCACTTTGTCCTTGAGACGGAGTTTGTGATAGATTCGTTTCATCTCCTGTTTTGTTTTCGCTCGCTCGTGCCCTCGCATTAGCGGAGCTTGCTAGAGTGAAAAGCTTAAATATTGCTAAGTTTTAATACATAGGCATCTCTTTGAATATGATTCTTCACCTAAATATTTTACAATCACTGTAATCTACAATGAAAAACCTTCCGATATTCGTTGCATTCTGGGTTACAGTAGGTTCGATTTTTTTTTATTCACGCAGGGGGAGGGGAAATGACACATTTTTGAGCAGTATACGAGAAAGTTTAGGGGAGGCCACACCCACTGGTTCCTTGTCACGTGAACGTGAATTGACCTCATTGGGCCCCGCACCTTCTAAGGCCAGTCCTGCGGTCGACCATTGCTTTTGGTTAAATTTTGACACAGAGAGGATAAAAATCGTCTGATAAATTTCATTCGTCATTGCGTTTTCATCCGATTCGTATCGTATTCACATAAAGACTGTGATTATTCCAAAAAGGGTTTATTCGGACGCAGGCAGGTTTAAAACGTGCAGATTCGTCAAACTCTCCAGGTTTGTTTTTTTGACAATTACAACACCGCATAATTCGTATACGAGAAAGTAGGAGGTTACAAGGGTAATAAAAAATTATTTATTAACATGAATCAGAAACTACAAAAGGGGAATTAAGAGCCAAACTTGCCGATCACTTTTCCACATCATCACGAATTCTATATAAGCATTTATCTGAACGCAAGACCAACGTGTTTAACCCGGCTTGGCAGAAATCACGTCATGTCCATAAATTTTATGAAAGTTGAATATCCTTAATACTCATGTATACTTATAAGCAGAGTGGCGCTAGAGTTTGCCCAATGAGGGGGCACGGTCTCTCCGACAGGGGGCACGACCTGCTGTACGGGGGGGGGATGAATGCAATGAAATTGGTCTAAAATGTTCGCCAGATCTTTATTTATCAACTAATTGAATACCCCGTGCAATAATTTTCCCCGACGGGGTACAAAAATTTCCCAGAAGGGCGGCACAGGTTCCCCGACAGGGGGACCCTGCCCCACGGTTCCCCCTCTGGCGACACCCCTGCTTATAAGTTAAATACATATCTTAAATTATAGTTCGAAGATTCAAGATTAAAAAGTATCAGTTTGCGCAATAACCCTCATCATTTAGCTTCTCTTAAGAGTGTATTGAAATCCACCAAGTTGCAATGCCGATGTCTTTCTGAATACTACTGATATTGGACTGGAATTTTCTTTATAAGTTCCTCTATATTGAAGAAGCTTTGAAGTTATGAAAGAAAAAAAAATCGCTACGTTTCGCACATGCGCAGTAAAAATTATTTACCAAAAATATTCGTATTTCCTGTAATATTCAAATTATTTCATTCAAATTTTAATACAAAGATTCTTTCAAACTAGGGGGCTCTGCCCCCTGCTCGCTTCGCTCGCTATAATGAAGACACTGTGTGTCCTAGAAGTTATTCTAAAATCTTCATATATATATATGAATCAGCTTTATTTTGCTTCTGATGCTTTAACTTAAATCAGCACAGAATAAAATTTTTTAGCCTCAAAAAAGATATTTGTCTTCAAATAAAACTTACAAAGTAAAGCTGATTTCCTTTTAATGCTTTCACCTTAATAACGAAGGAATAAAATTTTTTGGCCCTGAAAAGGGCCGTTTTTTATATCGTGAAAGCATCAGGAACCTCCCCCATAAACACAATTAAATATTTCACATTTTGGAGCTATCACAGAAACAGATTCAAAAGATCGTGCTCTACGAAAACATAAATTGT
>BGPR01002312.1:20968-40277 GCA_013235015.1 Araneus ventricosus
ATACAACATTGAAACAAATTAAAAATGTAATGCAAAAAAATACACTTGACAATCAATCACAGAAAACTTCCTCATAAACACAGTTAAATATTTCACATTTTGGAGCTACCACAGAAACAAATTCAAAAGATCGTGCTCATGATAAGCCAACATAGAGTTGTCCATGACTAAAAACCGGCTCATTGAGCACCAAACATATCTTTTCAAAAGTTTGGCCTTGCGACTTATTAATTGTCATGGAAAAGGCTAAACGAATGGGAAATTGCATACGTTTAAATTTGAAAGGCATGTTAGTCTGAGATGGAATCAAAGGGATTTGGGGAATGAGAAACGTCTCTGTACCATCAATGGATTTTGCCTGAATAATGTTTTGCTGCAATTTTGTGATAATTAGGCGTGTACCATTGCATAATCATTTAGAGGGAGCTAAATTTCTCAACAGCATTATAATGCAACCTATTTTCAACTTTAACTCATATGGAGGCAAACCAGTTGGTGTCAAAGAATTTAAAAATTCTTCAGGAAATGTCAATTGATCTTGAGGATCTTCACTCATGATCATATCAACTGCTTTATAAACAGTTTCATTTCCCGGCATAAATTCCAACACTTTATTGTTGATTTCCATGGATCGCTCATTATTAACAGTAAGGACAGCTCGATCTTTAAACTCCTGTGGGGTCACACTGGAAAAATCTATGTCACTGTACAATTGATGTATAGGGTCTTGTATTGAAGGGTAGCATTGCAAAGGCAACTGAATCGTTGAGCCACTTTTTTTCTCTCCAATGTCCAACAACCAAGCACCAAAATCCCTTTCAGATTCAAGGGCACACATATTTTTTGTCAGATATAACTTATGAAATTTCAACCAAAGAGCGTGTTTTTTTTCAAGGAGCTGGCAACAGTTAATGTTCTTGAACCTCTTAAAATTACTGGAAGAACTTGGCGAAAATCTCCACCCAGTAGAATGACTTTGCCCCCAAACGGTTCTTTACATTTTGTGAGATCTTGTAAAAGTCTATCAACAGCTAAGAAAGCATGAACATGTGTCATGGGTGCTTCATCCCACACAATTAATTTTGTTTTCTCATTCGTTCAGTTACGTATTGCTCTTCGACACCCAAGTCAATACTCTACTGCACTTGGTGTATCAAGAATATTTTGCCTATTTTCCCGGATAATCCGAACAAGGTCAGCCCAATTAGTTCGGATTCCAAGGACTACCAGATCAAGGGTTAAAAATTACTAAAATGTTGAACGTGATGGCACGAGTGAAAACATAAAATAGCCAAGTAATAAATTCCCATTATTAGGCCATATTTATAATAAAGAAGTGCTCGGCAGCGGGACCACCAACCTCGCTGCGCGATGGGGGGGGGGGGATGGACAGACTCTCTCAAACTTTCAACCTTCTTACGCGCATCTAAGCAGCATTCTGGCAACGAAATTACTTTTTTACTTACATACATGCCCCGAACTCCGGAGCCAGGGCGGCTGCTTGTCAGTTAGGTGGGTATGCGGCGAGTCGGGAGGGGCAGACTTGACCCTTCTTTTAGGAAAAATGGTTACATCCCACATTTGGCTACTAAAACTAGGAGTTAATGTAAACAAGACTGTTCCGGAAAACTAGCTATGTACAACAAATTTTTTGAATTTTTTATTTGTCTACTAGTCTTTTAGATGCCTATAAATTTTTTGCCCCCTCGCTTTCTCAACCAGTCAGAACACTGCATTCATTCATTCTTCCATCCATACATCTTTCAGACCAGCATGGAGTGATAAAATCACTATTACCATTTGATATAAAAGGTTGGTTTGCTGGGGGCCAGCCACCGTGGGTCAATAGAATTGAGCGCATGCGCTGGAAGAAGATCGGACATGCGCAGGAAACAGTGGAGAAGGCATCTTCTTGTCAGACAGCGCAACTGCAAACTATTGTATCATTTATTGGCCTCAGTATAAACCCACTTTTTTATGGTAAAGACAGTAATGTGGGTATAACCATTACTGTCTTTAATATTAATCCATTATTTTCCCAACCAGTAACGAACGTTTCTGATTTTTTTCACATCTGGCAAGGCAGGAACATGCGGTCTCACTGTTTATATTAGATGTCAGAAAAAAATTCAGAAATATTCGTTATTAGTTAAGGAAAAAATAGTATTTTTTCTGCCTCTTTGAGAATTTCAAAAAAAATTGAAATAGGTGGTATTTAGCACCTAAGCGACAAAATAGCTAATTCCTTGATTTTTTAAAAGGTGGAGCAAAAAAATATGTATATATAAATCGGACAACCAAAGTTGGATGGAGAATATATCCTATACATCATAGCTATTTCAAATGCATTATCAGTATTCCAAGAAATCTCAGCGCCGCTAGCGCGCTTCCAGCAATTACATCGAAACTTCGTATTTATTTGCAAAAAATCGTTCTGCTTGGTGTATGGTGTAAACGGTCAGCACGCAGGACAATGGAGAATGAAGGTTTATTCACAAATACAGGACAACACATGCTAGGTAAGAAGCAATAAATCTTGCACAGATTAGCAACGTAAACAGACAATAATTCACAGAGCAATAACAGTTCAGTACTTTGAGATTTAACAACACAACAGACGAAACTCAAGTTGTTCCAGTCGATCCAACTTTGCTGCTCGCATATCAAGACCAGCCTTATACATTTCTCCCCGACAGGCCGTGACGTCACGTAGGTTTCTCGTACAGTCAAACATATTTTCATTCCTAATAGAGATATCGAAAAGAGGTTGCATTTTCTGAAATCATCAGTTGTCCTGAGTCACATGGGGAATTTGTCGCCAGGTCAGAGTCCAGGCCTGGCTGCCAGTCATCCATACCCACCCCTGTAAAACTCTCTTTAATCGCCAGACAACATTGCTGGGAGAGCGACTTTCCCATATTCGTAACAGGCTGTTTTTGTTGTGTATGGTTTTAGCATCCAGTTCGCCGTACTTCACTTTTCCAAAAGGAGTATCCCAGATTCAGTTTTTCTCTAATAGTAGTATACATAAAGATTTCACTGATCCCTTAAAAGCACACGGTTGAAGGATTCAGTGACAGTTACCAAGCGTTTTTCATTTAAACAACTTTGTGTTACACAACATTCAGGATTTTAAGATTCTAAAATATATCAAGATATTTCATAGCATACAACATAGAATACAGACTAAAATTTCATCATCATATTATATAATAGAATTAAACAAGAAGAGAACTTAGAACATAAAAAAATTCAGTTTATAGTTCAATTTTCCAAATATCAATTAACATTAATATTAACATGACATTTTTCATATAAATTTAAAATAATTTCCTCCACTAGCATTACCGGAAAAACGTTGCAATAAAGCCATAAATCAATGGGTATTTTCCCATAAATAAAATCTATTCAATTCTTATCACTTTGATTCAATTTCAAAATGTAATATTTTAATATTTGCACGATAAATATAATAAACAGGACGATTATAAATAGAATTAAACGTAAGAGAACACTCAAACCATTTTACTATTTCCAAGTAGATCCATTTCAGCATGACCATTTCGCAATTAACTGCATTAAGCCCTTGTCCCTAAGTTGACAGTTGGAAAACTCTTTTCCTCATATCTTTGTAAAGATTACAACTAAAATATAATTAACTTCTCTTTTCATTATCAAACCACATCTACAAGTGTTTATTTGAAAGAATCTTTTCTTGCCAAGCCATTCGCAATTAACTGCATTAAGCCCATTGTCCCTAAGTCAGTTGGAAAATACTTTTTCCTGATATATTTGTAAAGATTACAACTAAAAATATAGTGGCTTACTCTTTCATTATCCAAACCACATCTACAAAAGTCATTTATTTGAAAGAATCTTTCTTGCCAAGCCATTCGCAATTAACTGCATTAAGCCCATTGTCCCTAAGTTAGTTGGAAAATACTTTTTCCTGATATCTTTGTAAAGATTACAACTAAAAATAGTAGCTTACTCTTTCCATTATCAAACCACATCTACAAAGGTGTTTATTTGGAAAGAATCTTTTTTTCTTACCAAACCATTTACCAATTAACTGCATTAAGCCATTATTCCTAAGTCAGTTGGAAAATACTTTTTTTCTGATATATTTCTTAAAGATTACAACTAAAACATAGTGACACTCTTTTAATTATCCAAACCACATCCAAAAGTCATTTATTTGAAAGAATCTTTCTTGCCAAATGAATATGAATTAACTGCATTAAGCCCATTGTCCCCAAAGTTAGTTGGAAAATACTTTCCTGATATCTTTAACAAGATTATAACTAAAAATATAGTAAACCTCTTTCAATTATCAAACCACATCTACAAAGTCATTTATTTAGGAAAGAATCTTTCTTGCCAAGCCATTCACCAAATTAAGCACGCTAAAGCCCATTGTCCCTAAGTTAATTTGGAGAATACTTTTCCTGATATCTTTTCATAGTGCAACTAAAAATATAGTGACACTCTTTCATTATCAAACCCGCATCTACAAAAGTCATTTATTTGAAAAGAATCTTTCTTGCAAACCATTTAACAGTGTACATTAAGCCCGGTGTCCTAAGTTAGTTGGAAAATGATTTTCCTGATATCTTTGTAAAGATTACAACTAAAAAAAAATATAGTGGCTTACTCTTTCATTGTAAACCACATCCTACCAAAGTCATTTTATTTAGAAAAGAATCTTTCTTGCCAAGCCATTTCGCAATTAACTGCATTAAGCCCATTATTACCTAAGTTGGTTAGATACTTTCCTGATATATTTGTAAAGATTACAACCAAAATATAGTGGCTTACTCTTTCACATTATCAAACCCGCATCTACAAAACAATTTTTTTGAATTTTGACAAACTGGAAATTTTTGGCAAGCTGCCCTGTATGGTAGATTAAGATAAAGTGCCATACATTTCTTGAGGTCTATTTTGGTACTAAGCCCAAAAGTGTATATCTTCAATAGGTTTCTATCTTTCATGATTTTGAGCCGCTACTAAATGTATTTATCACAACTTGATGTTATTTATCACCGACTTTTCCGAGGGCTTGTCTATCGGTTTGGCATTCTTTTAAATACATTACATGGTCTTGGTTTCCATATTAACCTGACGGATTAATAATTTCTTATTTATGTAATAGGACTACTCTACGTTTTATTTTAATAGCAGCTCTTTCGTGGTTCTCCAAGGTACTTCGGTGTCCCACAGAATATAATCTTGGACCTCTGCTTTTATTTTATTCATTAATGACCTTATTAGTATTTTTTAAGTACTCTAGGTATAATTTATTTGCTGACGACTTGAAATTGTTTTGGATTCAACGTTGAAATCTAGATGCTGTCTTTTGCAGGTAAACGATTGTCTTTTTTAATTAATTACACAGACTTAATAAATTTACACACCTGAACATTGAAAAATGTAAATATCTTAGTTATACCGGAAAGCTCTCAACGTTGAATCAAGTTTATAAAATTAATGATCTTGTTTTATCACACTGGAATTCAATTACGGATCTAGGTATCATCTTTGACACTACACTTGATTTTCTAGCATTTGATTCCATGATCTCTAAAGAATATCGTAGACTTGGAATTCTGTCAAAACTAGAATTTTCGAGTGAAAATTGCCACAGAAGGTTTTTATACTGCAGCTCGTAACTTTTGATCAATTAGAATATATTGGTATTATTTGATCCCAATAACCCAGCAAAAAATTAATATTGTTACAATTAAAAACAACTTCTTGGAATATCTCTTAAGTTAGAAAAAATGGAATTGCATATTGCAGGCATACCCTTCTTGCATGTCTGATGATATGCCTTAATATTCTAGCATTCTGTGTCTCCAAGAGATGTTTCTGTGTTCTTTCTCTGTACATAGTAATCAATGTCGTTCGATCTGATTGTACTTTGAGTATACAGTGCCATTAGCATTTCCTATGCCTGCGATCTTTGAGTGTAACCTTGGGGCTCTTTTCCTGTAATGTGTATTCTAGATTTAATCTTATATTGGTAGGTTCTCGTGCTAGAGTAACTTTATAAGACTGCTTATGGATCTCAGTGGAATTGACATTTATCTATGTCTCTCTACTGCTTTTTTAAATCAATTTGTTTCAACTTTATAAATAAGTGACTGATTTCTTTTCTTCGCATTAACTGTATATATTAAGATTTTAAGCGTTTCATCTATTTTAGTTGATTCATTGCTTGTGTGGGATGCCTTTTGACCTTTAGCTTTTTTTAATGGTTTTTGGTTTAATGTTTAAATTTTTTTAAAAATGGATTTGTGATTTTAATAATTTTAATGCTTAAGATATACAATGGACTTTTAGAACTCCTCAGTGTGTTTTAGTGTTTTCTTGCAATTGAGTGTTCTTGTTTTCATTTATGTGTTTATATTTTGATAATTAATATAGTTTTTGAGCTTTGAACTGCTTTTACTTTTTAGTCCTTTTTTTCCTTTAGTTATTCTACTCACTTTGTAGGTTCTGACTTTCTGTATGTGCTTTTGATCCCTGCACTCTGTAAATGGGTCATCCTGTGTGCCTGTTAAAATAATATAAATAAATAAATTAGCTTTGATATATACATCCTATCTTCCTATTTATTGAATGCTCCTACCATCTAAGAACGATATTGCTTGTTGACTGTCGTTAAGTAGAAGCACATCTCGCCCCCTCAGGGCAACCTGACGTTCCTTCGACGAGCAGCACGACCGCAGGAGAATGCGCCCGATGACCGGCGGCGGGTCAAGGCGGAAAGGCACTCTTCCTCCAGACGCCATGCGCTTCTCAGAGGACCTGGCTCAGGTAAGCAACCCTGAATCATCTCAAACCGATGGGAGGGCTGGTAATGGCTCCCACGACTTCTGCATCCTGATACAATACAGCGCCTTCTGTATTCTCCTATACGCATCCTTCATCACCAAAGAGACAAAACCGCAAGCTGGATTACGTGCAGAGATTACCAATTCGAAACATGGTGCATCCGCTATTCTCCAAACCGATCATGCCACATTGGTGCGTTCTGTGCATAGCAGTAAAAAAAAAGCTTGGATCGGTATTCCGATATGCAGTTGTTAGGAATCCAAATTTTACACCACTACTACAATTGGAGCGACATCCTATGCCAAATCCTCATTGATCTAAGTGCGTAGCGATTGCAGTACGCATCCCCTCGATACACAACGAATACCATATGCCCAGCTACCATGGGAACACTAAATCCCAGTGAGTACCTAACATAGCGTTACCATGGTGTACCTACATCAACCATGATCGCGAGTTCTACTGAGTTATAGTGCGCAAATGGCTGGAGCCCAAACTAACCAGAATTAATTGGTTGATTTAATATAGAAGTAGGATTTTTTTGAAGTTCTCTTATTCACAGATTCTATAAAATGAACATAGTTTCAATAAAGTGTGGAAAACCTAAGATAGCTCATTTTACAACCAGAAACCTCAAAGTTAGGAAAGCAAATAATATAATATTATATTTCAGAGATTTCTGCAGAAACTCATCCTAGAAACAAAACTCATTTCTCCACCTAACCGAGCGGATCAAGAAATTAGTTTCTCGATGGGGTGGGAAGAAATAAGAAAGATAGGTTGAATTAATCAGCAGGGAGTTCTGTTGTCTTTCTTCTGATCTACATGTCAATTCATGAGCATTCCATGATTAGGTTTATCGACTATCCTCTGATCTGCAATACATAAGTATGAAGTCACTCTCGGATTGGTCATAAACGTACAGGTGCACGATTTGAGAGTGAAAAGAACAGATACCTCCATTTATTATTTTTTGCAGTGAAAATGAAAGTCAATCCAGAAAAATTTGTTAAAGAGTATCAAGTTTCTATATTTGCAATTGTTTTTTAGCAACTGAATGATTGCTGCACCTATTGTACTGATTAAAGTTGTCATATTTTGATTTTATTTTCGCTTAAAACTATAGTAAATTGTTCTCCAAACAAAAAAAATAAACTGAGAGGAAAAGAGAAAGACGCATAAAGTTTTCGCAATTGCTGGTAAAACTAAATATCCTACAATCAGATCTAGAATTAAGCATTGAAAAAATTTGAAAACTAGAATTAAATAAACATCGTAGACAAGATTGTATTTATATATTTAAGATACTAAGGCTCTGCTTACAGCAACTTTTCATACAAAATGATTTCCAAAGAACGTTAATACTTATGTCCATGTTTTCTTTCTTTGTATATGTATTAGCAAAGGTTTCGAAAATTCATGACCACTATGATAGTAATTAATCTACAGCAAGTAGTAGCGCCATGCCCGGGAAACCTGGGCTCTTTCTTTGGATATGATGTCGATAAATATATTTTCTTTTAATAATTTTATACTCCTAAATTGGTAAATGTCTTAATCTGATTACTCACCATTAATGTTTTAGATAATATAAGATCTCTGGACAGTCTTCACTGATAAATCTAAATAATTGGCTAGCCTGAAGACTTCTGGCATTTAGAAGTTTTGACTCTCACAGTGTTGTCTCAACAAGAAGACTCTACTAACTTTTACTGGTCGATTCAACCTCTCCACGGCTTTGTGCAAAAAGTTAAATGCCACAAATTAAATTATTATACATTAAGTTGCTAAGACTTTAATTTTAACTGATTTAATTATAAAATACAGAAATTCCTTCATGGCATTAATCAGTGTATACAATGCACAAATGAATGATAGTCTAAATATATAAAATTACACTTTATAATCCTACTGAAACTTTCTTGCTAGAAGGCTTCTTTTTGTCATGTTTATTTTCACGCTACACCTCATTTTAATTGGAACGATTTACCTACTTTTAAATATAATCTCAGGCATGAAATGGAATTATTTATTATTCATTATGTACTAAGAATCCTCAAGTAAAAAAAAAAATTATAGGCGTCCAAAATAAACTGGAATTCTTCTCGATTAACCTCATAAGTATGTGCAGATAAATATTTAAGATCTGTAATTTATTGAAGAATCTGTAATTTATTATTTTAAATCTTCTACTAAAAAGTGATTTTTTCTTATTTTAGCTTGTTGTATCCATAAACTATTTAGCAGATGAAGAAGAAAGACATCGGGGCTTAGAAGGATGCAAATATAAATGATGCGAGAATCCTAAAATAGTGCAAATTGTATGAAAATGTTTGGTGAGACCAAAGGAAAAGAATCTATCAAGATTTTAAGGAAATTACCTAATGACAGTATGTTTAAGGTAATCTAAGAATGGCACGAAGGACGGAAGAAATGCATATCTGAGGCTGAGAAAACAGGCTAGAGGATGATTTATCGTCAAAATTTAAAATAAGTTGGAGACCTCTTAGAAAGTAGAGGATGACAACTTGAAATGGTAAAAAATTTGTCAGACAGATATGAGATTGGAGACGGATGTAAAACAGAAGATCATCTCGTAGTTGCAAAAGCTATTGAAGAGCAGATATTGACTTTGGAATTTATCGCTGACATCTGGTAAAGCCAGGTAATTTTCGTACTCTTAACTTGCCCAGGCCTATCTCGCTCAAACGCACTCATTCGATATAGTGCCTAGGCGACTCAGGCGTCGCCTGCATATGGAATTTATCGGGAGAAAATTAGGTCCTTTGTGCAGATATAGCAACTGAAGGTGCCAAATCCTCTGAAATTTCTGTAGAGAGATAAGATGATTTCATTTCTGATTTGCATGAAATTGGATTCCAGCTTGTTGGCAGCTTGAATTCACTCTAGCCAGGCTATGAGAAATTATAGCTGCAAATTTAAAGACCATGTCCATTTCTTAAAACATGCGGGGCCCTTTTCTTGCCAAAAAATAAGCCGTCGATGAATAAAAGCTGGTTTCAAGAAACTAGGAGATACCTTGCAAAGAAATTGCTCGTCTTTACTAGCAAATATTCCTCAAAAAATCTGCTACTTTGTTTATAATCTCTCTTTCTAATCAGACAACTCTGATCAAAAGTGAGCAACAAAGTAGTCTTATAGCACTTGGAAAAGCCTAGGAAGAATTTCTAGACAGAAAATCTCAGTAAACATCGGAATGTTTCATTAATAAAGAAAGAAAAAAATTTAAACCAAATTGAAATATAATTTTTGCCTGAACTCAGCCCAAATTTGAAGAGAAAGCTTGATAGGAATATCTTAGATAAGAATTACTTACCGCATTAACGTACTAGTACCAAAATTTTGTATATGAGTGAGGACATAGAGAATCTTTTCATTGGGAACAAATAAGGAAAATTTTTCTTAATGAAAACTTTATCGATCTTGACTCCTGTCTCATAATGACCTGTTCCATGTGGAGTTGAATAACCTTGTATCAAGAGGTTAATGAATGCAACTTTATTTATAACATTTCTAATATATCTAGAAAGTTTTCACACGAACTTTATTTGTTATAGTATTTTAAGGGATTAAGGTAAATGGACAAATTTTCTGCGAAAATTCATGAAATTGCTTATGCAGAAAAATTTTAATGTAAATCCTATAAACTCAAAAATGTTTATAAGTATATTTTTAAATTTATTTCCATTTTACTCTGTGCACTTCCGCATAAAGAAGTTTCCAAAATAATGATGATTCTAGCTTTCCAAAAGAAAAAAAAAAGGAGGGGACATTTCGTATTTGCCTGCGCCATTTTAGAGTGACGCCACTGGCACTTACCCATTATGGTTCGTAGAATAGACAGATTGAGTCAACCTTAATCTGAGTGGAATCTCAATCACTCCTCTATTGGCCAATTGATAGATGGTTCATTTCTCTAATCTAGCCTCAGGATGAGAAATATAGGACAATGTCAAAAATGTTTTTTGGAATCTATGCTCATCTGTCTGTAACGAAGCACAGAAAACAATGGTAAAATTTGGTATATCCCTAAAATCAAAATTTTGGAGTCGAAAATGTAAGAGAGAATTCTGTTTCTCCATTGCACATAAATGGTAACTCAAAAGCAAAGAGCTATGGAATGAAGTAAAATAGCACGGTTTCTAATTAATTAGCTTTGTCTTTTAAATGTCTTACCATTAGAATCATGGTACAGATTACTTCCAAAATGATGCGGCATTTTTAACATACTAGATTGAAAGCAATTAAAACAAACAGCACCAGAATCTTAATTTTGTAGGAATGCAGTACTCAAATATTTTTTCTTTTATGACATTATAAGTGTCTGATATGAGAGACTCCGAGTCACGCTGGACAAGAGTCAGATCATAGTCCATTTCTTCCGCATCGCGTCAGCATGTCTGGTGTTAACTAAGTCCAGGCATTACCTATGCAGGGGGGCGGGCCAGGAGAGGGTCAAGGGGTCAATACTGTTCCCTGCCTGCAGTGACGCTTGCCCTCGTCGCTGGAAAATGGAGACTTTCAGGTTATGCATAAAATCTTTCTGTTTCCAGGAGATGTAGAAGATGAATAAAGAATCAACATTTTAAATCCATCTTGTTTTATATATAAACTGTCGAGATAAGTTCTATTGTGTGTCCAAATTTGACTTGATTAACGTTAATCAAGAATGACTGGCATCTGTTCTTGTTCCTTCTTGCACCCATGGCAGCGCGCATTGACGATATAACTCGACAAGGTATTAAAGTTACACAGATGTCGTACTTTGTCCACTGATTTTCTATCGGTCGGTCTAAAGAGATCAAAGACGGGTAAACACTGTATCTTTGGTTATTTCTCATGTGACTTGCAATTCACTTGTCGCGTATCTCATATTAGGGAAAACCAAAGTATCTATATTAAACAAGAGGTGGGATACACACATCACTCCTCCGGCGACATTCTTTTGTTCTACAATGTTACGGCCCACCTATGATATAATGCGTTAAACAACTCTATCTAATAGCATACCCAAACCTATTGATCTGTGCAGTATTTGGTCACCTCGTTCAACTTCAAATGCATTCTTTTCGTCCTCCTGACTCACAGACCCTTATTAAGAGAAAAGAAGAAAGAAAGGAAAAAATAAAAATTCATACACCAAATATCAACAGCAGAAATCAGATCAATAGATTCCTTCTCCATTGTAAAGAGAAAGATTTTTCGGTCTCCAATCACGAGAACATTCAAGAAGTCTGGCTTTTTTACCTTTCTGTATAGTTCTCTGATCAAAGCCTACGGTTATGGTTGCGACCATCATCGAGTGCTTTCATGAACGACTTTAGAAAAATATATTATTCCCTTTCATAACAAATACGGACAGAACAATTAGGATATATTTTTCCAATTAAAAAAAATGAAAAGACTCTCGAAGAGCTTAAAGATCAAAGCAGACATCAAAGTTTTTTTTTCAAAAGACATCATTTATAGAAGGAAATGTTTGCGTGCGTGCGCGCATGATGTCCAGAAGATCTATTATTGCACTCACAGTCATGAAATTTGCAAATGTAATCGTAAGGTGACTAATGCACCTCGAAGCCGGAATTTTAAATTCATTCTAGAATTTTTTTTTTTATTTAATGTTTTGGTCATTTTGCACGTTTACGGCTGTAGTATCTTTTCTAATGATCGCTGAAAAACAATCAATGCACCATCAATAAGACAACAATTTTCGTTCTAGAAGTTTTGTTTTGAGCTTCAACTAGTTTGCTGAATTTTGAGATCTTTTTTTAAAATGATCAGTTTGCGATCAAATTAATTTTAGTTTTTAAATTTGCTGCATCCGACGTTCTATAACACTATTATTTTCAATTTTTCAGCTTATAACTGGAACGGTTCTTCGTATTTAAAACAAGAACAGTTAAAATATCTTTTCCCGTTTTTTTAATTAATTTTTTCCTTGTCAGTTGAAAGATATTTTTATCTACGAGCTCCCTCCGTGACGCGCTTTTCCGGGACGTTGTAGGCAATTTCAATGGCTGACGGTGCAGAGCGGTGACGTCATAACCTTCAACTGAATGACTTCATTATTATTTTTGGCAGTGTCTTAAGTGTTTATGTCTCGCATATTTTATTTTGCTTTATAATAATCATTTTAACGCTTGCAATTTAATACTGTTTCGGATTACGTAACTCTGTATTTTCTACAGTTAAATCCTCGTGCGAAGAAAAATTAGTGGGAAAATCAAGATGTGTATCTTTTGTTTTGTTTTCAGAACTTTTCATGCCATTGTAGGTTTTTTTGTTTTCATTTGTTGAAGTCCTGATTCCACGGCGCTTACTGCTAGTATATAACATAAAGGGAGAGAACTCGCTGTGCTCAATACGTTCATGACTCCACTACCTTTCAGTTTTAACACTACTGCATATATGATTAGTGGAGACAGGATATGGGACGAAAAAAATCCACATTTGAAGTTTTAATATTTTGCACAAATTTGACAAAAGTTTTCAGAACCATAAATGCAATATGATATCGCTCTGAATATGTTTCCATCCTAGAGTAGATATTTTGTTCTTTTTTTGAAGAACCGTTTTCTATTAAAGCTGTTGCAAAAATACTGTTTTAACTTGCACAATAAACATGAGGCATTCTGAGGTGGTTATCTATACTTGCAAAGTGATCAGATGAATTGACGAAATCGGTCCAGTTTGAGGCTGGGGACTCAGCTCAAGTCTTTCCGCAGAAAGAATGTAGTAAGGTGTTTCCATTCTCTAAAAATGGTAGTGGGGATAGACATCTTTATAACTGACCTAGGAGTGTGCTTTCTATGAAAAAAAAAAATTCAAAAGTCCAGTGGTTGATTTTGGATAGAAAAATTAAATAAGACACCCGCCTTGACAACTGTTCCCTCATTTTTGCATCCTGTACCTATGTGGAAACTTGGAGAAGTATATTGGCGGTACATTAGGAAATATAGTTTGCGATGTATTTAGAATTGAAGGGCAGGAGTGGGTGATAGGGACCGTGATAGATATAAAACGTCAAAACTTTCTATGCAGTAAAAGTTGTCAGAAATCGGTTCAGTGGTTCCAGGCTGGGGAACTATCCAAGGTTTTCCCAAAGACAATGTTCAGTAGAGAATATTTTTTCGGTTTCTCTCGAAAATGGGAATGTAGGTAGAGTGGCCATTGATGACATATCATAAGCTTGCAGGTGAAATAAAAAATTATCGATATCGGTCCAGTGTTTGGAGCTGGAGACAGGCTCCTCTGATTTTGCCAATAATTTTAAATATGTAGTTATGCATTTATAGGTTTAAAAAAGTTAATAATTTTCACTGTTTCGGCTATTATTTTATTTAGTTATGAGATTTAGATAACAATCTGTATTTTGTTCCCTAATATTAGTGCGTACACTTCATTTCCTACGAGATTTGTTTTTAATCCTTCATTTTCTATTACTGCTTGTCGTTCCGTCAGACAATTCTTACTGCACCGACATTATACAAATAGCTAATTATTCCAAATAATTATTATAATTGAATTCGCTATCAATTATTAATTACCTTTAATTAAATATAAAATTAAATATTGTGTGTTATTGTATTAGAGAAATTTCCTTGCCCCCCGTCGGAGATGTCTGCCTCCCCGTCGGAAAATTTCCTGCTACTGCTACTTACCTATGCGTGTTCGTAGGTCCTCCAAGTTGCGTGGCACATGCACTCGTCTTTCAAAAGCCCTACAAGAAGAATCCACATGGGTTCCTCATGAACCTGGTTCCTCAACAATGTGATTCCTAAGCTTTTGATTGGCCGCGCAGAACAAACGACAGAATGATGTTCCCTTGGCCCCCAGGTCCTTCCGGACATTACCTGTGTGGACTTTTCTTTGGGACTTTTGAAAACAAGCGAATACGCTCACCCACTATACACAACTTGGAAGTGTTCCGGTGTTTTTTATAATTGACTTTATTCTAGTATGTTAAAATACCATACATCATTTTAGGTAACCCTGTATATTGGTATATAATTTTGATTCGACCAGACCCATTAAAGCTTGACCGCTTGTTGATCTGTCATTTGGATATGTCGGTATATGAACACTATAACTTAAAAGCAGCAGGCTAGATAAATAAAACAGAGATATGTGGTCTCGTCATCGAAATCGTAGATCTGTATTAAATTTTGAATCGAATCGAAAGAGGGAAACCTCCAAAGTCTATATTCTATTTCCTTTACTCGCAGTGGGAAATCTCTCTAAAGACCACCCTCCGTTCGAAAAAACCGATCAATTTGCGTTTGCTTGCATCTCTCAGCTTTTTTTCGGAGATAACTTTTCAATTTTCTCTTTAATTGGAAAAATAAATCTAACCGTTTCGTCAATTATTGAGGAATGCAATAATCCTATTTTCGTAAAAGTCGGTTAATCTGAAGTTTCATTTACCGATGCCGCAACCATATCAAGGCTTCTTTCTCCAGAGCCGGTATCAATGTCTGAAGAGCACAAATGAACTCTTAGTGCCCCCCGACAGTAAGGCCCAAGCCCACTTTTTCTTCACATTGGGAAAGAATAACCCCGTTTCGATCTGATTCGTGTTGTTTGTGAGTGCATGCATTTTGTGTTCTTTCTTTCCTCTTAATAAATGTTAAGGTCAGAGATGAGAGGATGTGTTTAGTTACACAACGTCCGGTTTAGAAGCAACACGAGGGCTGTTTGGGGACGGACCTCGTACTTGGAACCGAGTCAGATGACGAGGACGACACTGAGCTGTGCCCTCCTCTCCCCAAACGGCCTCAGGATTTAGCATGCAAACCCGCTTACGCGGCGTTTCTTCAGTGGAATCGTTTCGAACCTGGAACCTTCCGGCCCTGAGGTCAGACCTTACCACCAGGCCCCCCAGCCTGGAGATGAAAGGAATACATTTTCAATGAAGTTGAAAGGGCGAAACCCAGCTGCTCACAGGGATTTGATTGGTCGTTAATAGAGGTTATTTTAATAGTATCGAAGAGCCAAAAAATTCCATACATATAAAGTGGCCGTTAGAGGGGTGGCCGCTTAAAAATTTTACTGCACTAGGAAACAGAAAAAAACGCGCTGTATTGTGTTAGTATACGAAAACTTAAGCCGAACTTTTAGCCCTAAGTCCTCCAGATTCTTAAAAATAAAATATAGAAAAAGATGCCAATGTATATTAGACAAACTCAAATTATACAAACTAGGGAAAATTTATTCTTGTTTGATATTGCAGAAAGTAATCTTTAATACATCAGAAAATGATATAAACGCGAATTCAATATATCTCAACTTAAAGTCAAAGGTAATAAAAAAATAAAATACTACAAATTTCGTTGCCTAATTAGAGAATTATGAAGCAGTGGAACTACATCAATCGTGTTCTTTAAACAGAAACCTGATCATGCAAGAGGATTACGGGCAGATATCACAAAATGACGAACCAGTCCAAATTTCGGTTGGCGAGGGTCATTTTTTTGTTACTTTCTCATTACGAAGAGAAAGTATTGTAATCGTCAAAACTCAGATTTTGACGAATTCTCCACGTTCAGACCTCCTGAGTCCGAAAAAACACAATTGGGAATCATGTCTGTCTGTCTGTGAACACGATAACTCGAAAACTATTAGATATAGGGATGGAAATTTGTATAGGAACTTCACATAATTTGAAGGTTTCTATCAAATTATAGGAAAAAAAATCTGTCTAAGAAATCTGCCTGTCTGTCTGTCACTGCGTCATGCAGCGAACATATAACTCAAAACTTGAATAGCTAGATGGATAAATTTGGTACACAGGTTTTAGTCGTCATGAATGTAGTCCATGTATAAATTTTAGGCCAAATCCGTCAAAGGGTTGACTGTCTCGGTCTGTATAATCGCATACTTGTTAAGCATTCTTCAAACTTATCTCCATGCGCATGCGTACTGGTAGCAATCTCCGTATAGCAAGGAAGGATTACGCTCACTTGTCCTTGAGACGGAGCTTGTGATAGATTCGTTTCATCTCCTGTTTTTTTACGCTCGCTGCCCTCGCGTGTAGACTTGCTAGAGTGAAAGCTTAAATATTGCTAAGTTTTTAATACATAGGCATCTCTTTGAATGATTCTTCACCTAAATATTTACAATCACTGTAATCTACAATGAAAACCTGATATTCGTTGCATTCTGGGTTACAGTAGGTTCGATTTTTTTTATTCACGCAGGGGAGGGAAAGACACATTTTTTTGAGCAGTATAGAAAGTTTAGGGAGGCCACACCACTGTGGTTCCTTGTCACGTGAACAGATTGACCTCATTGGGCCCCGCACCTTCTAAGGCCAGTCCTGCGGTCGACCATTGCTTTTGGTTAAATTTTGACACAGAGAGATAAAATCGTCTGATAAATTTCATTCGTCATTCGTTTTCATCCGATTCGTATCGTATTCAATAAAGACTGTGATTATTCCAAAAGGGTTTATTCGGACGCAGGGGTTTAAAACTGCAGATTCATCAAACTCTCCAGGTTTGTTTTTTTGACAATTACAACGCATAATTCGTATACGAGAAAGTAGGAGGTTACAAGGTAATAAAAATTATTTATTAACACAGATCAGAAACTACAAAGGGGAATTAGAGCCAAACTTGCCGATCACTTTTCATCATCACGAATTCTATATAGCATTTATCTGAACCGCAACAACGTGTTTAGCCGCTTGCAGAAATCAGTCATGTCCATAAATTTATGAAAGTTGAATATCCTTAATACTCATGTATACTTATAGCAGGTGGCGTAGAGTTTCCCAATGGGGGCACGGTCTCTCCAGACAGGGGCAGACCTGCTGTAGGGGGGATAGATACAATGAAATTGCTAAAATGTTCATGAATCTTTTTTATCAATAATTAGATACCCCTGCAATATTTTCCCCGACAGGGTACAAAAATTTCTCAGAAGGCGCACAGGTTCCCCGACAGAGGACCCTGCCACGTTCCCCTCTGGCGAGCACCCCTGCTTATAAGTTAAATACATATCTTAAATTATAGTTCAGATTCCAGATTAAAAGTATCCGTTTGCGAACCCTCATCATTTAGCTTCTCTTAAGGTATTGAAAATCCCCAAGTTGCAATGCCGATGTCTTTCTGATACTACTGATATTGGACTAATTTTCTTTTATAAGTTCCTCTATATTGAAGAAGCTTTGGGAATTATGAAAGAAAAAAAAATCGCTACGTTTCGCACATACGCAGTAAAAATTATTTACCAAAATATTCGTATTTCCTGTAATATTCAAATTATTTCATTCAAATTTTAATACAAAGATTCTTTCAAACAGGGCTCTCTTACACTGCTACTCGCTATATAATGAAGCACTGTATGTGTCCTAAATTATTCAAAATCTTCATATATATATATGAATCAGCTTTATTTTGCTTCTGATGCTTTACTAAATCAGCACAGAGATAAAATTTTTATCAAAAAGATATTTGTCTTCAAATAAAACTTACAAAAGTAAAGCTGATTTCTTTTAATGCTTTCACCTTAATAAATGAAGGGAATAATTTTTTGGCCTAAAGAGGGCCGTTTTTTATATCTGAAAGCATCAGAGACCTCCCCATAAACACAATTAAATATTTCACATTTTGGAGCTATCACAGAAACAGATTCAAAGATCATCTCTGAAAACATAAATTGTAGAAGCGTATATACATATTAATACATTCATATAAAATAATATACAACATTGAAGATTGTGCTCTACAAAAAAAATTGTATCAAAGCAGTATATTCAATCACTCAGATATAGAATAATATACAACAATGAAACAAAATTAAAAAATGTAATGCAAAAAAATACACTTGACAATCAATCACAGACAACTTCCTCATAAACACAGTTAAATATTTCACATTTTGGAGCTACCACAGAAACAGATTCAAAAGATCGTGTCTGAAAACATAAATTGTACGAAAGCAGGTATATACATATTCATACATTCATATATAAAATAAATATACAACATTGAAACAAATTAAAATGTAATGCAAAATACACTTGACAATCAATCACAGAAAACTTCCTCATAAACCAGTTAACGATATTTCACATTTGGAGCCTACACAGAAACAGATTCTAAAGATCTGCTCACCGAAAACATAAATTAGTGAGAAAGCAGGTATATACATATTCAATACATTCATATATAAAATAACATACACATTGAAGATTGTCTCTACAAAAAAATTAATATCAACACTCAGATATAAAATAACATACAACATTGAAACAAATTAAAAAGATGCAAAAAAATACACTTGACAATCATCACGAAAACTTCCTCATAAACACAGTTAAAATATTTCACGATTTTGGAGCTACCACAGAAACAAATTCAAAGATCGTCTCATGATAAGCCAACATAGAGGGTTTGTCCGATAAAACCGCTCATTGAGCGCAAAACATATCTTTTCAAAGTTTGTA
>BGPR01002312.1:41379-133716 GCA_013235015.1 Araneus ventricosus
AACAGAATGGGCTGTTCTCCCCCTTATTAATAGAGTTGCAGCAATACATGTAGATGCAACAGGAATAACATCATCACCTCTACCACGTATTGTGTGAAGCAAAGTTGAATAAACAAAAGTTTTTCCTGTCCCAGCAGGACCATCTAAAAAATAACACTTGGGTGTATCTGCAGCGTTGTTGTACACTGCACTTAATAAGATTTCCACAACATTCCGCTGTTCACTATTTAACTGCATAGTATAACTATTAGCTTTAGCCTGCTCTTCCACAACATCAAAGTTCACTCTCTCCAAAACACTTGCAGGCAAATCTACAGTTGGTAGATGCAGTTTTTGAAGACTTAAATTGTAGGATGTAAGCAGTTCCTCAATATCTGCAAGTGCATAGTGAGGTCCAGTCTGCTCAGAATAACGATGCACAAAGTCCTCACAAAGTGAAACTTGATGTTGCACCCATAAATCTGGAACATCCTCCACTTCTCCAAAGCCACAAATCATTGCGAACAGCATGCGCAACTGTCTCGGAGATTGAAATTGTGCAGCGTCATTCAAAGCATCATGCCACTGCTGGTCACGTCGAAGAAGTCCATACTCCTGACATGCTTGTTGAAATGTAATGCATCTTAATCCATTTACGGTCAAAATATCATCAAAACTAATGGCCCCAGACTTGCGCAGTAGTAGCATCCGCAAATAGTACCTCTCAGTATCCAGTATACTAACTACTGGCAGTCTCTCAATAACATTTTGTCCACCACGTTGTCGCTTCTTCCAATTTGTGGTACTCTTATCAAACATATAATATTGTGGAATATCTGAGTAAGAAATGTTGTGAGCTGAAGGATCATTTTTGTTTAGTTCAAACCATGATGTTAGTGTTGTTTTTCTTAAAGCAGCTCGTTCAATTGCTTGGGCTTCTTGACCGTCTTGGTACACAATCGGCTGTTGCTGTGGTAAATGCACAGCTAAGCGCACTGCAGTGTGGTATTTATGCGACAAATTAAATTTATTTAAACGCCACATGGCTTCAGGTGTACTAACATACCTACCTTCAACAAAACTTAAAATTTCATCATGATCTAGAGCACCTTCTTTTTGTATTTTGACCGAGGCTGCATCATGTCCTTTGTATACATATTTATATAAGTATTTGACACTTTTAGCTAAGGCACAAACTTCAACATTAATATGTGCATTAAATTTTTTAAGCAATTAAGGATTATATGGGACAATCCATCGGTTATCGATGGAATATTTCCCTAATTGGACAGGTTCAGTGGCTCTTCTGCGATAAATAGGGTATCCATTAACATTTTCCTCTGTATCATCCTTGAATTGTTTCGGAAAACTTTTGCAGCACTGTCCATCTCTCATGCATGGAGAATTTATATTTATAGTTCCACATGGGCCATGTACCATGCATTTTGTCACAATTTGGAAGAGACTAAGATCAGTGCAAGGATCTGGAAGTTCTGCACTCACAAACTTGTCAATGTCATCTTTAGTGCGAATTTTGCTTTCTGAATCTAATGTTAGAAGAATGTGGGCATGAGGCAAACATCGCTTTTGGAACTCAATAACATAAATATAGGTCAAAACAGTTCCAAATATTCCATGCTTGCAAATATCTTCTAAAAGTTCTTTTAATTTCATATTAAATACACGTATAATAATATCAGGTCGGTCTCCAGGACGTTGTACTCCCTCCATGCAATTTAAAACTTCAAACCAAGATGGGTTGCAAGTAAAGGTCAGAAAGAGATCTGGTTTACCAAACTTGCGTACCATAGCCATTGCATCTTGGTAATTCTGTTGCATATTATGTGGACTCCCGTTCAGTTCGCTTTTGTTCATTTCGGATAATATATCCGACAGCACGACTTAAATTCATTATTTTTTACAAATTTCCAACTACTAAAAATAGTTTTCAATAAACGTGATCACACGAAGCGGCTTCGGACTTTCCGCGGATATAAACAAATCAAACTTGCGAGCTGTTGCCAAACGGCGATTAAGAAATTCGACCTTTTTTGTCGCCACGTAAGAGAATTATATATATAGATACTGTCTTATATTCTGTAAGTTTCGTACAATTTGGTTGAAAACTCTGCATGCTATAAGCAAAAAACACGCGGAAAAATTAGGGATTTTTCAAGAAAACCTTTATATCTTCCCGAAAATTTATGCTGTGTTTACGAAAATGCATGTAAATATTATGCACCATTGATGAAAGTTACATCTCGTTATCAGCTTTCTGTGAAACAGGATGGGTGAAAATCCATTTTCGCCTTCATCCCTTTCTGGGGCCCCCCCCCCCGCAATGCCCCCGTGACCGAATCTTCACTGTAAAATGTGAGTTCCGACTATAGTATGTTTCACCATTCTCGGCAACTGATTGCGAACCATTGTATTCTTATTAAGACCAAATTTTTCGAAATCTTAAAAATGGTCCTTTGAATTTGTTAATCAGTGTAGTTAGTCACTCATGTTACAGCAGAGGTCTTAAAACATTACGGCAACTACGATGGACAAAATTTGTGACAGAAATAAATTTCCTACAATTAGCAAGCGAAAAATAAAACGTCGATTCTTGGCAATCAGCAATAAATTTTTATTTCATTTAACTTCTGCCAGACAACTTAGTTTCTAAACTTTAAAAAAAAAAAGAAACCAGACTCATATCGGTTACAACAATACACAATATCGATATAAACAAAAAATAATGGCAAATACAAAAGATTGAAATAAAACCGCTGCATCTTCAATACCGCAGATTTGAATTCATGCGTGTAACTGAAAGTCAATGACTCAAATTTTGAGTTCAAGATCTCGTGACTCAGAAAAATTACTATTCAATTTCGGAACATTTATATAAAAAACAAAATATTCGCTATTTTTTTTTTTTTTTTTTCACATTTTGTTCCGAGTTCATAATTTGAAGCAAAAAGCTTTGCACCTAAAATTTATGCTTCTTCTTTCAATGTAATAACTAAATTTGAAACAAATTAAAAGAGAAATTTATCTAGATTTATTCTGTTTTTATTGCAGGGGTGAGCATGGTATGCATCATGGAGGGTCTATGAGAGGTACATCAAGGATAATAGAGTACCTGACGAGAAAGAGGACGAAAAGAGGTCACTTTTCGGACTGGACATGGAAAGAACTGACGGATAAGGTCAAATATTCACCGGTAAGACAAACTAAACGCAGCCTGAAAATCACTGGGCTACAGTGATCTGATTTATCTATACTTATAAAAGGCAATGTTTGTGTGTGTGTGTGCGTGTGTGTGTGTTTGTCTGCGATGTCCAGACGAATCTATCGCACTTACAGCCATGAAATTTGGCACACAGGTAGTCGTAATGGTGACTGAATGCACCTCGAAGCCGAAATTTTAAAATTTAATCTAGAAATTCTTTTATTTAATGTTTTGTGTTGTTTTGTTTCATTTTTCGCACTAATTTCTCAATAGAATGGTTTCAAATAACTGTGCGACAAAAATAGATAGACCATCGGAAAGAGCACACGATTTCCGTTCTAATGAAGTTAGTTTTGAATTTCTAACGCAATTTACTGAATTTTGAGAAATTTTTAAAAAATACCCAGTTTTGGCTTCAAGATGATACTTTTGATTTTAAATTTGTTGCATCCGACTTTCTAATAACACTATTATTTTCAATTTTTTTCAGCATATAGGTAGAACGGTTGTGTCGGATTTAAAACGAGAATGGTTAAAATATCTTTTATCGTTTTTTTTAAATTAATTTTTTTCTGGGCCGTTGCGAGTTATTTTTCTCGATCGAGTTCCAAAAGCGGCACTTCTTCCGAACGTTGATGCCAATTTTGATTGGCGGACGCGTAGGATACGTCATGACCTTCACCTGAATGAATTACTTCGCTTATTATTTTCGGATTTTATTTATATTTTGCTTGCTGTATAATAATCATTTTCACGTTCCAATTTTGTAATATTGTTTTGGATTAACGTACTCTGTACTGTAGCGTGAAAAAAAAAATAAGCAGGAAAATCAAAAAATGTGTATCTTTTGTTTTGATTTTGTTTTCAAAACTTTTTCATGTCATTATGGGCGGTTCTTTTTTTTTCATTTTGTTAAAGTCCTGATTCCACGGGCAACGCCGTGCGCGTACTGCTAGTCTATACTTATAAAAGGCAATGTTTGTGTGCGTGTTTGTCTGCGATGTCCAGACGAATCTATCGCACTTACAGCCATGAAATTTGGCACACAGGTAGTCGTGATGGTGACTGAATGCACCTCGAAGCCGAAATTTTAAATTTTAATCTAGATTTTTTTTTATTTAATGTTTTGTGTTGTTTTGGTTGATTTTTCGCACTAATTTCCCAATAGAATTGTTTCGAATAATTGTACGACAAAAAATAGATACACCATCGGAAAGAGCACGCGATTTCCGTTCTAATGAAGTTAGTTTTGAATTTCTAACGTAATTTACTGAATTTTGAGAATTTTTTAAAAAATAGTCAGTTTTGCCATCTAAATTTGTTGCATCCGACATTCTAATAACACTATTATTCTCACTTTTTTTCAGCTTATAACTAGAACGGTTCTGTCGGATTTAAAACAAGAACGGTTAAAATATCTTTTCCCGTTTTTTTAAAATTAATTTCTTTGTGGGCCGTTGAGAGTTATTTTTCTCGATCGAGTTCCTCACGCGGCACTTCTTCGGAACGTTGCTAGCAATTTTGATTGGCGGACGCGCAGGATACGTCATGGCATTTACCTGAATGAATTACTTCGATTATTATTTTCGGATTTGATTTATATTTTGCTTGCTGTATAATAATCATTTTCACGTTCCAATTTTGTAATATTGTTTTCGATTAACGTACTCTGTACTGTAGCGCGAAAAAAAATAATAAGCAGGAAAATCAAAAAATGTGTATCCTTTGTTTTGATTTTGTTTTCAAAACTTTTTCATGTCATTGTGGGCGGGTTTTTTTCTTTCTCATTTTGTTCAAGTCCTGATTCCACGGGCAACGCCGTGCGCGTACTGCTAGTATTAATTAAAACATCTTTAAAAAGCGGCAATAGTCCCTTGCGAAAAGATTTGTTAAGTATATGTATAAGAAGTTATGATGAATAGCTCTATTCTACTATACGAATAGAGAGAAAAAAAAGTTGTGTCTTTATATATTTACACTGTGCGTTCACAAAGATGTATAGATATACAGGGTATCCGAGAATTGGGGACACATTTCAAAAATTAATTTAAAAAAAACCCTAATAATGTTACAAAAACTGGGTTTTCAAATGAGAGCGCATTTAAAAAAGTTTTTCTTTTTTAGATAGTAAACACACTGTTATGGTGGTAGTCAATTATTAAACATCTCCCATTTGTGAGGGCCATTATCTGCGAAAATATTAAAGCTAGAAGAAAAATAAAAGTATGTATTTGTAGGGGATTTTACGCTCTTTAATTTGTTAATTCACATGTACAGTGAAAACTGAATATTTTTTGAGATATTAAAAAAACAGCAACTAAAAAAGGAATTCAGAAAACGCGCATCGGCAGCTATTGAGTATAGAATTCTAATAATAATAATAATAATAATTCATTTCTCTCTCATTTAAAAAAAACGTAGTTGTAACATTATTAGGGTATTCTTTATTAATTTTTGAAATGTGCCCCTGTAGGGTCTTAGCTCAGCGATACTAAGCTATGAAGGACTCACCAGACACAGCAATATTAGGATATTAATTTTTTAATTAAAATTCTTGATTAATTGAATTTATACAAGAATATACAAAATTAATATCAGATCAAAACAATTCCGCTTACTCAGGACGAGATAGCATAAAACAAGTCAATAATAAATCTGGATACAATTCGCAGATTTGTCACGAGTTCACTCGAGGTAATGTAGAAAGTTCTACTCTAGGTGAGTATAAGTCCGATGTCCGGAATAATGATCTGAGGGATTACACCGCTCAGATATCTACAGATAACCACTCACGGGTTATTCCAAATTCCAAGAAGGTAATTTGAAGTGACGTAAGGCACGTCTAAATCGATCAAAGTTTCTAAAAGCTTCTCACTCGAGGCGAGCGATAATCAGCCAAAGGTTGGCTTAAGTTCACGGGACAAGGCCCGATACAGCAGCTTCTCAGCCTGAGAACTGCTTTTCCAAATTCTCGGTCACGAGAATTTAATCTCCGGTTCTCCAAACGAACCCTAACTTGATCTCCCGATCCTCTCCTCAATCCCTCTAGAGTTCCAGTTTTAAAAGCCCCTTGGAACCTGTCCTCCTAGGCGGGGTCACAAATTCAGCTTTCTTCATTTGTCGAAGAGGAGACCTTTTCTCCCAATGACAAAACTCTGTCTTTGATTCCTCAATGGCATTGGCTCTAGGCGTACGCAATGCATTTTCCTGGCTGCTTGTGTGTCCACTCGAGGTCAAGCGGCGGCGAGTTTCAAACGAAAAGCCTCCGAATGATGTAATCTGGAAAGGGGCTTTGCCGGCATCGGCACCCTTTTCTCCGATTGCCTTTAGCGGCTATCTGGGAGGTCCAGCCAATTTTCTCGTGGGAAGTCGGTGGGTGCCTTTTAGGACCTCACACCCCACAATTCTCGGACACCCTATATTATTTCCCTTGAACACGAGCTTTCCGCGTCACCAAGCCCAGTGTTTAAAACCAGTGTTCTTACCATGTTTTCGCGCCAACCCAGCGTAAAAATATTATGAAGAGCCGAAGATCTTGAACAGGAGTAACTGTCGCGTTGAGCATTAGACATGCCAATATTCGAGACCATAAAGCACTCTCAGTCTTTACAGCAGATCATGGCACTATGGAATACAATTCTGTTTTAATTTTCCATCCATTTAACTTAACCCCTAGTTAGTTATTGTTTCTTATTCCACCTGTTCTAGTCCTCAGCTAGACCAAGTCCAAGAGTCAGCTTGCCCACAGAAAACGAACGATTCATGGTAAAGGAGGAGAGTGCAGCTTCTGTTGGCACTAGACCTTGGACGCCCGAGGGAAGAAGTCTGACTTTGTCCATTGCCTTAGCTGGGTATAATGGAATGGCCTTCACGCCATGGGTGACCCTGCCAGGAGAAAAAACTCCAGACGTACATCGCCCATTTCGCCCTAATTAGTAGTTATCAACAGTGGTAGGAGAAATAACGCGATTATCAACTGTATATTTCTCAAGAAAAGCAAACCCCCTTCTCCCCCCCAAAAAAAACACTTCTGCCAGTTTTGTGTTTCGAGAAGAAATATAGTTATTTTTTTCAACGGATGCGTTTATACCATTTAATTGCCCTAAAATACAAATGAGACTTCAAACGCTTTTTATTTCGAGACAAGGAAGGGGAAAGTCCGGATACTAAACAAAATTGAATTTTTGATTGCAGAAACCAAAGATTTTTTTTCCCCTCCAACTAAGAATTCAATTTTTTGTCTTTTTTCCCCCTCAAAATTTCGTTTATGTTGTTTTTACATTCTAAAGAGGTATTTACATAAGGAGAGATAAGTATATAAAACCTACCAAATGTTTAAAAAAATAATTGATTAAAAAAAATTAATCAGTTTTTTAAGTTTCCAGTATTTTGATAGTATTAAATCATCCGATTTCTGCAATCAACGATTCAATTTAACTCCGTTTTGCCGCTTATTAATGTCAACTATTTCACTCGTTGGATATCTTTCTTCGAAAAGTTTTTAATGAAATGTTCAGTTGCAGTAGAACCCCAGGAATCCGAACATCTTTATTTAAATTTTCTTCAAAAGTTTTTGCCAAAACAAATGAGGGGGAAATAAAAACCATGGATCAGAAACAAAGCTAATGCTTATTCCTAACTTAAACGAAGTATTTGAATTGGTCTTTAAGAATAAATACGACCTTAATGAGTAGAAACAAACTCGGATATCTTCTTTTTATTCTCAATTTGTTTTCCACTGTACAGTGCGAATCGTCGATAGTTCTTCCCGTACTCCCTCACAAAGTACCCAGAGTCAATACTCTACTGCATTTGGTATATCAAGAGTATTTTACCGAATTTCCCGAAATCAGAAAAGGTCAGTTCCAATTAGTTCGGATTCGCGAGGTTCTACTGTATTCATATTCCTAACAGTTCAGAGAAAAAATAAAAACTCATAGAAAGATAAAAAAAAAAATAAGATGAATCACACTGAAAACGAACAATATCACGAACATGTTTCCAGAAACGACAGGAAAAAAAAGAACAAAAGATGTTCCTTCAAATGTTGAGTATTTTCCAATGAATAAATCGTTTGCATTTTCCGAAAATATGGTTCATTGTTTCATAACAATCATTGTTTATAACAGTTTTTTTAAAAACTGTTACTGTCTGTCCGCCGAGAACTGTCGCCGCCAAATTGTCATAGTTTACGGCAATCGCTATAGGAATAGGTTATTGTAGGAAGAATCCATTTCCCTAGTAGGTAGAAGTTCATTCATATGTGTAGAACAAAAAAAAAATTCGACTTCCGTTAGATTCCTCGTATTCGAAATGGATCTTCCCTAGCATAACCAGTTGCTATAGCGACCGCCGTAAACTAGACAATTTGGCGGCCACAGTTCTCGTGGCGGACAGACAGTACTTATTTTTAACGAACGATTTGTTTTTCAAATATAAAGTCAAAGCCCGCCACAGTTATCATTTCACAGTAATCCTCACTAGGTCGTTTCCTTCCTTGTGTATTGATACGGGTCTCACGCCTTCAGAATCAATAGAAAGCGGGTTCGAGACCCAATTCACGATGCATACGAGTCCAATGCACATTCAAAACCCGACATCTTTATTCGAAATTTCTCACTTTGGTGTAGTGTTAAACCTTAAGGTATAAAGTCAACTCAGGTGTCTTCCTTGTCATCTGAACATGGTTCCCCTCTCAAAAAATGTTCGCTTGGCTTCAGAAAAAGGGACACCTTATAAATCAATGGGATGGCTAACTAATGAAAACACTATGGTTACACAACACAATGAATAGACAATAAAAGAAAACACAATGCACATATAGTCGTAAAATTTTTATTTACAGTTCATACAAAATTTATTCGATTTAATTAGTAGAAAAGGAAAATATCACTATAAATAAATTCTAAGCTTCATTTGTACACGCACAACTCACTGTTTCATGAAACACAATGCCTGTTTAAAATACTGCCAACTTGTCATTCACACGATATTCCAAGAATTGAATGCGGTTTAAAGTTGTGACAAAAATGTATCCGATAAAAAATTTCGTTCTCTCTGTCAACCTCATAATGAGACATTTGTCAAACAAACCAAATGAATAAACTTTAATACTCCCCTTTTTTTCTCTCACATATTTTTAATTGATTCAATTTTAGGTAAAATTCCAGTGGAGAACAAAAAAATTTCATGCTGACCACCACCAGTACGCCGTGGCCTAACTAGAGGGTCGTATATTAATAGGCAACTGCCTAAGAGGACTGCAACTATGGGCTTTTTTCTTCTTTTTTTGGAATACTTGATGGCTCCTTTAATTTTTTGCTTTCGTCTGATTTACGAAGGTCTTGTACTCGAACTTTAAAATCAAGTATCGTTTTATTTCGGAACATTATTCTCAGGATTTTTTTCATGTTAGAAATTTGCTTGCAAACCAGTGTAGAACAATTTGTTGGATGACCGATTCACAAGTCTATAACCCTAGGAAACTTAGGAGTAGTAAAAAAGTTTTGTAATATTTTTACTGTTTTCTCTAAAATTACTTTTCAAGTTAAATTCTTTATATGCAAGGTACTGGAAACTACTCTTGAAGGCGACACACAATAAAATTTTTTGCCATTTCAATTCGTCTATAATATTTTCTACTTAAAAACTGTTTATATAGAATTTAAATTAAAATCAATAAAAAATATATGCTTTTGTAAGCTGGGGAGGGGGCCTCGAAACTCACATACCTATGGGCCCTATAGGGCTTAATCAGACTGTGGCCCGAGCAGAAGTAAATTAAATTCATCGAAGCTTCAAAATGTTATGCAAAAAGAAAAAAGTCTTCTAAATAGTGTGTGCTCCACCCCATATAGGCATACGGTTGAAGCGAAAATTATAGCACACACAGTCAGCTATTAATTTTTTTCTTCTGAATTTAACTTTTATCATATGTTTATTTATATTTTATTTGTTACGTACCATTACAATGTAAACATATTAAGGTTAAAAAAGCATAATACAAAATATTAAATTTTGATCCATGGAAAATAATATACTCTCTAACTCTTTTTCATGCCTCCTTTTTTTCAGTTTTGATATTTTCAGCATTTTAATTAGATTTTATTTTATTTCACAAATACACAGAAAACGTACACTAAAATGCTTATTAACTAAATCACACACAACTACTGCCTTACCACATTGATGCATAAAAAATAATATGATCTTATATTCATGTGCAACAATAGCTCTTTCACACTCATTGCCAGCTAACATAAGTACACCAAAACGAACTGGGATATATTCGACACTCATCAACTCCACTTAAGGTTTCACTTTTTTTGCTGACTTACAATCCTCACTACAGAAGTTTCAACATAACATCTGCGACTCTATTAGACGAGCTGCTACAGGATAGAAATTTAGAAGGAGCTATGTATGTTGATCAGAAATAAAAGGTGACAATGCCAATAAAAAAATTATAAACTTAACGGCTGGCATAAAATCCAAATGCCTTTCAAGAGGAATACCAACACATCACTTTTCCATGCAACCATCAGATTAACCGAGGCATTTGTTAGCCCGCAGGACCAACTTGTTTATCCAGGCTTCGCAGCCTTGTACCTGACCAAGTGCTCTTTCATTTGTGGGAAAAGGATGTAATCACTAGGAGACAAATCAGGGCTATAATGGTGATGGCATCATATCTCCTACTTCTGCACTCTGAAACCTTAAAGTTGAGTTGGAAACACCAGCCACTCACCCCTGCGCTTAACCTATAGTATTGAATGAATGAAAACACCCCCTACTTAAAGCTTTGTGTCAAATCTTGAGTTTGTCGGGCAGTGTAGGGACTGGCACTTATTGACAGTGACTGATTCAGAAGATCGCTACGTTGTCTGTTCACCATCAACTTCAATGATTTAAAGGTGAATTTCATATGCAGAAATATTTTTAGCCCATAAGAAATGTAATGTAAGTAATTTCTAATGAGTCCCGCCATTCCTATTGCTATAACTCCCCTGAAGTTCTATGAACTTTGCACATAGCTGCACTACAATATCTAGCGCCATCTATAGCCCCCTCTGAGGGAAAAAAAAATTTGCTCCAGAAATACTTGTTTTGAATTAATACTTCTTGCAACCTTTTTTATCGATCAAGCCAGGGACATCTAAGAAGATCCCGAAACGGTTTTAGCATTCTGCCATATTCTTGCACAATATTTAGAGAGCGTGCAGAGAGTGAAGCTACACCACACCTGACCAGTGAATCTTTGAGGTGCAGCTTCTTGTGGCTGGCGAGTACACTCTGGTACTTGAAAGCACACAGTTCTCACCTGAGCACAGTTATCATCTGATGAGAGAATCTTTGAGGTGCAACTTCCTGTGTCTGGTGAGCACACTCCAGTATTTGAAAGAATAAAGTTTTCACCTGAGTTATGAGGATGTTCTGGTGAGAATGCTCCAGTACTTGAAAGCACAATTTCCCACCTGAGCACAGTTATCATCTGATGAGAGAATCTTTGAGGTGCAGCTTCCTGTGGCTGGTGAGCACACTCCGGTATTTGAACCGCTTGGGGCAGGACTCGCAGGCGAAAGGCCTCTCGTTGTTGTGGGTGACCATGTGTCGGTTGAGGGAACCTTTCTGCGTGAACCTCTTCCCACACAAGCTACACTTGTGGGGATAGAACTGTGCATGCTTCTCTTCCGGGGGTCGGAGGACGTAGTTTGGAGGGGAGACTATCTGCATCAGCCGGACACCCTCCGCCCTTATGCTCTTGAACATTAGAGGTCCGTACTTGGGATATAATCCTGGAAAAAAAAATATTCTTCAATCTATTACAAATGATGCATTACAAAAAAGAAAAAAAATGTATAACATTTAAGATATGGTGAGCATCCTAATCCATTATGAAAAGATAAGCAAAATTCTTTAGATACATTTTAAGAACTGGTGTATGATTGCAATTTTCCTTAAAATTAATTAGATTGAAACAACTGAACAATTCAAAACATTAAAGATTTTCTACAAGCAGAAATTAATCATTAATATTCCTACAATACATGGATTTTATTTTATAAAAAATGCTCCCAATAAGAACACAAAACACATGAAAAATAATGAAAAAGAAATTTCCTTTAATCTTAAGATATTTAATTACACAAAAACCTATCTCTACTTGGTATCTTATTCTATGTAGAAAACTGCATATCAACTTCTAGCAATTAGGCTGAAGGAAAAAGTGCAATTACCACAAGGAGATGTTTTGGAATCGATAAAATAATCCTTTGATGCCCATTTTCCAAAATGGGAAAATTGGTCTTCACGGCCGATTATTAAATTCTAAAAACTTCCACAATTTAACCTGTACTTACAGCTAGTTCTCTATTATATTATAAAACAGTAACGTTGAGAGGACCCTTATAAATGCTAAACAAGATTTTTGAAATTTTTCATCAGATGTTCGTAAATTATCACAACCGATTTGCAACGCTGTGCATTATAATGTTGGATGCAATTGGTTTGATGATACAGAGTGAATTTTGTTTTATTCACCTTTTAATAAATATCAAGTGTATGAACAGACTCTTGAACTTTTGATCCACGCATGATAAACACAAAAACAAAGAGATTATCAGAAGCTTTCTAATTTCGCGAAAGAAATTTTGTTCATATAAGAAATAATCTAGCTTCACAGAACATTCTTTCAATGGAACAAAGCTATTTTATGATACACTTAATGGTTCCGATTTATTCGATACTTCCCTCACAAGTTTATTTTGCTTAAGCACGGGAATTAAAAAGATGCCCAAGCCACTCCATGCATATACTTTCACAAAGTATTTTGTGTAGTTAAATAAATAAATGCCGGTTTGGACTTCAGAAAAATAAAGCCACAAACAGATAAATTTAATGTGAACAATTTTTAAAACACGCTTTTATCAATGTAATAAAAAGTACATTTTTTAAAAATTTTAAATATTCTCTACTTTTTATCACCATTTATTATAATAATATCATCAATATTATGAAATCTTAAAATCAATTTTTTAGTGAAATTCACTACTAGGTGGCGCCACCTGTATGGAATCAAAATTTGATTAACCGATTAAAAGTGAAAATATTAAAATTGTGTATCGTCATCGGGAGCACAAAACTCTAGCATATTGGGAAATGAGTGAAAAATCGATTATATGACTTCATCTTCATAAACACGAGAATAATCAAGTTAAATAAAACTGTGTGAACAGAAATGTAACTCATCATTGTGCCTCCTTAAACTTTCAGTTTCCAATTGTAACATCACTACTTAAACTGGAATCGGAGTATCTAAACAGACTAGCTGTGGACAGCTTCACAGGTAAGCATTGTAACTTTTTTATATAAAAGTGAATCAATCATTTAACACATTCATCCCTACGGGCGGATTGGATGCAAGCTCCAATAAAGACAAAAAGTAACCGTGCTCGCTCTAGACAATTTATAAATAAAAAAAGGAGGAGGTGAACGTGTTCTGTGGACATCTATTAATATGATTAACTTAATAAATTTGTTATGAAAGTCATATTCTAGTGCGAAGCGAAGATTCCTGAAGGACGAGATATCTCATCCGAAGCGATGAATGTGTTAAACCAATTCAATATGAATAAGCAAATAATATTTTTTTCTCCTTTTCAAAGCTATAATGAGATATATGGGTGATTTACCTCTGCGTCTACACCAGAGGGAAGTAGAATGCGTTTATACTATTTTAGTGGTAAGTGAAATATTTTAATACTTTTACACAAAATCTATGAATAAAAGCAATTTTACATGAAAACAAGATATCTAAATTTTCTATCTAGCAATGAATCCATACAATAATTATACTAAATTAAAAATAATTAACTTACAACTAAACTTATATTAGTGTTAGGTATTCTAATTAATGACAATTGGACGCAATTATACAATACACAGAGGCTGCCCGGGCAACTGCCCTTGACGCCAAAGTGGGAGTGCGGAGAAAAAAAAGATTTTGAGAAATAAAGTCATACATTTTTTAAATAAATTTGCTACATATATTATTTTATTTTCGATAAAACGACTATATAATCTTAAATATATCTGAAGTTTTAAAATTCTTACTATAATATTATCCAGTCATATTTGCAGGTAAAACTTGCTTATTTCAAAATAAAAATTTGTTTGAGATATAGAATACAGACATCATAGAATTTAAAAAATACCTTGGTAATAGGGGGCGCTATATTGTTGCCTTACCCAGTTGGTAAAGTTACCTCGTGCCGCCTCTGACAATAGAGAACCAATTCCAAAAGTATACATTATGATGTGTAGTTTTTATTTCCCCACAAAACTACACAGAAAAATTTCTGATGCTGCGTTTTTCAAAATTAATCAATGTATTAGTTTAGTAATTGGTTGTCGACAGATTGTGGGTTGGTCCAATCTTGCAAGGGAAATTACACACACTTTAGTGTTGTCAAAAGTGAACTCGAAAGTTATAAAATGGTAGATGTTTCCATATTGCATAAATGCGTCCAAAAAAATTTAAATAAATTCATAAATAATCTTAAAGCTGATAAATTTAATGCAATCAATTTCATCTAAAAAATTTTTAATTTTATATTAAAGCAGAAGTAACTTTGTAATGGCTTTTGAATTCATAACATGCTGAGAATAAGCAGCTGAGATTCTAAATTTAGAAATATTTCTTAAAATCAAATAGAAAAAATAACATTTATTTGTTAATTTTAAACAGTTTGATCATCTAGATAAAAAAAAAATTGAATAAAATATATAGATTTCAAAATATAAAAATTACACAATTTGAAAATTTTCAAGGTATGAATCAAGGTTTCAAGGTATGGTACAATTCAAATGAAAGCAAATAAATTTACTATACAGAACCAAATATAATAAATTATTTTCAATGCATCAATAATTTAAAAAATCATATAAACCTGAAATTATTTTCAGATCTGTCACCACCATCCAGCTCTGAGGGATGAGCTTTACTGTCAGCTCATGAAACAGACAACCAATAACAAAAGCTTAAACCAGTAAGTAATTCACAGAATTCTTAGAGCAGAAAAAAACTGAAGCAATTTACATAAATCTGTTTCATAAAAATAAATCAAGTAACACATTCTTAACACAAGAATAATTTCAATTTTATTAAATGAAGTTTTGGATACAGCACACTAGTACTGTCTGTCCAGCATGAGAACTGTCGACACCAAATTGTCTAGTTTACAGTGGTCGCTATAGAAACAGGTTGTCGTAGGAAGAATCCATTTCTAGTAGGTAGAAGTTCATTCAAATGTGCTCTGCCACAATTCCTCTTATTTGAAATGGATTCTTTAGCATAACCAGTTGCTATAGCAACAGCCGTAAACTAGACAATTTGGCGGTGACAGTTCTCATGGCGGACAGTCAGTACATAAAAAAAATTATTATTTCATTAAATAAAAATTTGTATATTTAAAGATACAATAACATTTTTATTATGATTCTTCTTTGAAGACATTAAAATTTGATATCAAATAGTTCTTTTTTTAGATTGCCTGCCCACAGAAAATTGAAGTTCCAGAGCCTATAAATAAAGGATTTAATTATTATTCTATTCTAGTTTTTTGTGAGATCAACGAATTTCTCAATTTTTAAAATGCTAAGCAAATTTCTTCCCTTGCAATAGTTAGAATAATGGATGCTATTGTAATTCTTTTTAGTCAGTGATTCACAAATTTAAATATAAATATTATGCACAAAAAACATTTTTATGTTTAAACAGGTAGTAAATTAAATCGCTAAATGCAATTAAAATAATAATACAGTGGAACTTGGTTAATTCGAATTTTTCTCTGGTTCCTTAACTTTCTTATTTAACGTAATATTAAAGGGTTTGCTTAATTCGAATTTTTATTTTGGTCCCATAAGCTTCGAATTATCCAAAGTTCAATCGTACTTTTTGAGAAAAACCAAAAGAAGCAAATTGACCACTAGCAAGTAAATGAAACAGCTATAAATTAAAGAATAACAACTATGGGGATAAAGTCCTGCTATAGCCAAGATGTTGTTGAACGTTTTAAAGATTTTATTTTTTTCATTAATGAAATGGGAATAATAAATATATTTAGTGATAGTAGATAATTTTCTTCTGATCATTTAACAAGAAATTTAAATTTTAAAATTACTTTACAATCATGATAAAAATTATAAGTAAACGATTTCCAGTAAAAGAATGCAAGCAAAAAATATTAAAACAAAATTACTATTAAGAGAAGACGGTTCAAGAGAAGAAGCAAAAATCACGCATTTTAATTTTTTTATCACATTGTCTACCCTTTTGTAAAAATTTAATTTTGAAGATTTCATACACAAACAGTAATAATACTATACTGCAAACAAGAATGCCATTAACACAGCGAAAATAACCCATTTGATACGAATGGAAATTTGAATTTCCACAGAGACAGCAGCATACGTGGTTGGAGACTGCTAGCATTTGTGGCTGCTTTCTTCAGATGTTCGGAAAGCTTGATGCCTTACCTCATGAAATATTTGGACACGGCGGCGCAAGACGACAGAAGAATAGAGCAAGGTGAATAGATGTTTCTTTACATATTCATTGGAATATTAAAATCGTATCTAAGTTTTCATATTCATAGTAAATAAAAACATCAAATATTAATTTAGTAATTTTCACAAACATGAACTGTATTTGCAATATACATAATTATTAGGATTAAATTAAATTACCCTATCTATGATCATACACTCAAGATACAAAAGAACACGACATAAAACTATTAGCACTAATAATTCACCTAACTTGAAAACGACAAACCTTATTTGAAATTCCAACAACCAAAGTGGCGAACTAGTCTGGGGACTAGTTCGTCGCATTAATCTAGATTTCTGGCGCCAACCCTCCGTGACTCATACATATTTATCTCTAATTAAGATGCTATTTACTTTAAAAAAAGACTCTTCATACATGTATTAATGTATAGATGCTTTTGTTTTCACAACAGCAAGAAAGATAGCAAGAAAATCGTCAACAGATATAATTTATTGCAACTTATATAGTACAATAATCATATAAAATAACTTTTTTTTAATACAAAGGTTGAAAAAAGAAAGAACAATAGTGCTTCACAAGACTGGTAATTTCTGCATTGTGTCTTTACAGATACTGCAAAAATCTGCATAACAAATTTTAAACAAACAGTAAAATATGGAGGACGGCGAAATGTTCCAAGTGAGAGTGAAGTTTGCTGTATAACAGTAAGTACAATCAAGAATTTCTTTTTATCCTCGCAAACAAATATGCAAGGTATCCCAAACACCATGCTAACTGGGTCCTGATGGAATTCTTTTTGTGCAGATACCTGAAGCATAGTGGTTATAGCTACCAGCTACAATCAACAAATTAAGAGCAGACACACAAAAAAAGATGTCTCTAAATACCAACCAATATTCTTAGCAATGTTTGACAATTTCTAATAATTCTACATTTGTTTAATTAATCTGAGCTATGAAACTTCGACATATGATGTTAATTGTTCATATAAAAGTTTTTCAAAGTGTATACATATTGTTTGTGACAGGCTAGCTTTAAAAAGATGCTAACTCTATAAAAAATTATTTCTCAGAAATTAGTCTAGATAAATTTATGATGAACAAGGAAAATCAACTTCGGATGAAAGACATTTTTCATTTAAGTGATTTTCCATAATCTGCATATAAAAATGTACTAGAACTATAAAAGAAGAAATCTTTTCGATAGTATATTTTAACTGATGCTTCTCTCGAGCACAATTTTCAAGAATTGGTTTACATATAACTTATCTGTTCTACACTAAACAATGCATATTTTAAAATGTTAGAAAAATAAAGCTAGTTTAATACTGAGTAAATATTTGACATAATGTAATGAATTGTGTTTAAGTGTTTACTGACAGTTTCATTTTAAAAGGTACATCCTTTTTTAGCAACTACTCAGAGTAGAATTTATTTTCTTCTTCAAAACACTTAGCTTAATAATAAAGATTTCCGTAAACATTTATACTATAAATGCTAAAATTTTTTGGATTCCCTTGATTTAGTTTAGTTACCTTAATATCCTGTTTGGAAACAATATAAGGGCCATTTTGGGACATCCCTCACAATTCTGAATCGTAGTTCGATGATGACCACTTGAGCTGGCAACTTCTTCTCCAAGCAACTGCATCACACTCCATTGAAGGATGTTTGACACACAACATCCAATTTCCCATGTACCAGCCCACATAGATGACGAATATAGTGGAATTGGTTTTAGGTACTCTACCTATTGCAATGGTTCTCATGACACGACTTTCGGAAAATTTCTGCAGATCTTCACCGATCATGATCTCTAGAACCCAAAACCACCCTTCATTAAAAAGTTTATATATATATATATATATATGTATAACGCTTTTTCCCATGTTATCTTGTGAACACGATAACTGGAGTAATTTTCATGTAAATTTAACCAGCATGGGATATGTTGTAAGGACAGTGAAAATCTCGGTCGAGTTCGTAGATGGGCGATCCAGCTCAAAGGGGGTGGAAATTTTAATTTTCCCATAATTCCTTTACAATTGAAAATAGAAAGAAAATTCAAATTAGCCGAATTATTGCCTTATCATAACGAACAATTTTTGCATTTAAACTTTTTCGATAGCTGCAATTGCTTAGAGGTTAAGAGCTGAAAAGTGATTTTCCCACCCTTCCCCCTAACTTAAAGTATGTTTTAACCTATGCATGTTACCCCTTGTTGGAAAGCTCTCGTCATTTGCAGTCTCTTCCACCCGCTATCAGTCTTGCAGCTCTAATCCTTATGAGAATAGAGGGCGAAATGTTCTTTTCCTTATTATTAGTACAGACGTATATACATAACGTTTTTTTGAACCTGAAATCCTCTGACCCCAAAGCCAATATCTCACCATTAGGTCATATCGGCCCCTGGGTTCAATTGGTGTCAAGATAAAGAGGGGGTTGGGGTATTTTATTTCTCGTCATGGTTTTCCACCGTATTAATCAGCACGTAAATTATTTTTCAGGAGGGTAAATTAAGTAAACAGCACACTTATTTTCTACCTGGAGGTATACAGATAGCTCTCCAAACCTCAGCCTCCACCGTCGTCGAAGACATCATCAGATGCATCGGCCACAAGATGGGAATAGAGGATGAAGCAGAGTTCAGAGAGTTTTCCCTATATTGCATTGTAGAAGGAGGTACGAAAAAGACAAACATGTTTGCTTTCAGTCGAATTCCATCTCTAATCGGTTCTTAATTTCGTTAAGTAAAAACGGTACAGCAACAGATTTAGCCCCTTACCGTGGGCAACTTAGAAATGATGCCTAAAGTATTCCATAGAATCTTTTGAACAACATCATTTAAAAGAATTATATTATTAAAGCATTGAATTATATTGTAATGTTGCATTTGATAATGAGCAATGCACTTCATTGCAAAAAGTATTTAGACCTATTCACAAGCATTGTATATAAATTGTAATTAAAAATAGCTATATGCTGGATAACTAACTACGCGTTTTGAGGATGTTTCTTTATGTTACAAGCTTCTTGTTTGGCCTTTAATTATTTTTTATATAAAATAGAAAAGAAAGAGTTTCACTTACTACATTGCTTAATTATACATATATCATCAGAATACTGGATTTAACATTTCACAGATTAAATTAGGCATGATTTGATATGAAGTGATGGCCTTCCAGCATACACATACTACACATACCATTTTTTTATACTTATTTATTAGTAATTGTGCATCTCATAAATTAATCCCTTCAAGGTCATATTTTTTTTTTGCTATCTAATAAGATGACCCCTCCTGTTTTGGAAAGAGGCTGTCGTTTTCATTCATATAAGAAGGCATAGAATACTTGAGATGCATATGGATTCTATGACATTTTTGCATCAAATTATAAAGCTAATTAATGATTAAATTTTAGTTTACAAGCCTAAACATCCGATAATTCGATGCACGTCAATATGACGGGCACAAGACTTAAGGGGTTAAGTTAGTTTTACGCTAATAATAGTTACACCATTAAGAAATCATAAAATTTTAAAAAAAGCTATTGTATGCTTATAAGCATTAGAGAAACACTAAATCACAGAGTAAAAGCTATCAAGAAAAATAACAAGCACAAAAACTTAACTGCTGTTTGGATCACTAAAAGTGAAAACTATATGCATGCACACTTTCGTGAAAAGTCAAGAAATAACTAATAGTATTACATTCAAGTTGTATAATACCAGAGATGGTGATCCCTTGGTTTAATATTTTAGTTAAACACTCCCTCTGACTAACAGACTAAACATTAGTTAAACTGCTCTTTTCTCGTATTATTTACATAGATAGTTATTTTTGACAGTATAAAAAATTCTAAGATATAATTTTGAATGATGGCATGAAAATTTAAATATTCTCCTATTATTTTTTTTCCAGATCAATACACAATGCCACTGGAGAGAGATGAATACGTTCTGGATCTAGTTGCTGAACTAGAAAAAAATGAAAATATTTACTACCTTGTGTTTTGTCGCTCTGTGTGGAATTTTCCATTAAGGCTAGATTCTGAACTATACATAGATATAATCTTTCATCAAATTGTGCCCGATTATTTGGAAGGTTATCTGCTAATATTGCCTCCACATCATGTAAAAATTATACAAGAGACACAGGTGGGTGTGATTCATTACTTATAGGAAACCACTGTGAAAAAGAAACATTAAGAGAACTCCTGTGAAAGCCCATAAAACTATTTTAACACTTCACAAAATTCATTTAACAACACAAGTAGTCTTGAGATAATAAAAAAGTTTTAAGAACAATACAGGTATAACAAAAATTTACAGCCGACCCTTTTTTTCACTGATTAAACACATTTAATCTCACAAATTCAAAGAAATTGAAAAATAATAAAAAATATACATTAAAACGGAAGGAAAATTATTTTTTTAAATCACAGAAAACTATATGTTAAAACTTATGCTATCTAATTAATAATTAAATGCATATTTTAGGATGTATTTAACTATTTTCATCCACAAAAGTTAATATAAAATAGAAATGAAGCAATTTTGCTAAATTCTGCTTCATAATTCAACATTAAGCATGACATTGTAATGCTATTAATACAACATTAAACATTCCCTCTTAATATAAATTAAATGATAAATTGATTATATTAATAATAGATTATAAATTAATGAGAGACTGATGATTAAAAAAATTCAATAAATTTGAAAAAAATTACCTAGAGTATAGGACAATACACTATTTAATGCCACAAATAAAAATTAAAACATTGATTTTTTTCTGTTAGGTCAACAACAGCTAAAACACGAAACAATTTGGCAAACTTATGCAAGTAAATTTGTGGTTTTTCGGCAATTTGACAGAATAAATTAACTGGACTTGGCACATTTCGACTACTGCAATGCTAACAGAAAAAGTTATATTTTACATCAACATAGGTGATAACTGCTGTCAACTGAAAAGAGTACTACTGAGTTAGTGGGACCCTAATCATCACCAAACATTAATTAATTTATTAAATGATGATTATTTATCAAATGATTTATTAAACAATAAACTTTAATTAATTTATTAAATGATGATTATTTATCATATGATTTATTAAACAATAAACTTTAATTAAATTTATTAATTGGTGATTATTTATCAAATGATTTATTAAATAATAAACTTTAATTAATTAAATGAGCCCCAATCAATTAAACTTTAATTAATCAGTTACTGAAATATTGCTAACTAATAGTTTTGTGTAGACCTCATTGTCAAAAAAAAAAAATCTAAGCTCTGCTTTTCATTGTAGTTCTTAGAAGGTTCAGCAATTTGTCAAATGCCAATTATTTACGCAAACCTCTGTTTTTAACAATACTCACAAAATTTGAATTAAATCTCTCCTTTTATCAGTACAGTAGACTCTCTCTAATCCGACACATATGGAGCCGGACACCTGTTGGATTATAGAGTGTCCGGACTATAGAGGGTCAAGAGAAAAATCATGTACTGAAAGGGGGAAGGTTTCAAGTTGTAACAGGAAAGAATGACTCATCACCAAGTGACATGTTTCAACGGGTGCGTCGGATTAGAGAGAGTCTACCGTATTAACAAAATTACAATTAAATGTCTCGCCATTATGAAAATGACTTGGAGGTTTTAATGCTGCCAAATTCGCCAAACATTGAAATCATTAAAACAGCCATCACCTTGAAACAGAATGAAAAATAACAAATCTACACATATATGTCATTTTTAATGACTTCAAGGAACATTCAAGCGAAAGTCGAAGAAAATATAACAACACCTTTAGTAGTGACTGTGCAGCAAACAAATTTACAGACAAACAGATGAAATGGAAAAAAAGTTGTGTTGAAACAGGACTTGCTTCGTTTGGTCAGTAAGATTTGGCAGATTTTGTCTTGGGCTCCCACTAATGGAATAGCACCCTGAAAAGTACCAAAACATTACAGTAGCAGACTTAAATTGTACTAAAAATGTTGATACACAAATATTCACTTTTTTTTTTTTTTCCTTCTTCAGGAAGAATTATTGCGAATTGCAGCACTTCTCCACAGAGCCAGTGGTAGCAATGATGCACCCAGAGAGTGAGTATTCCGAATAATATAAATAATTAAAAAAAAAAATGCATTAAAAGGAAATGATATATTCAATTAGTAATTTCATGCAAGAAAAAACTATCTGCTCTTGATAGTTAAGATACAAGGACACTTCTATATTATATAGATTTAAAATGTAAAAAATTATATTGTTTACAAAACTGCCTTTGAACACAAGTTTACATTGCAGATTACTAAATATTTTTAGCGGTAACATGACGAGTACCAAAGTAAGAATTTTAAAAAGTCAATAATGTTTTTGCCACAATTAATAAAGCAAAGATTTTTTTTTATGACACTGAAAAGTTAAGGTATTCCCATTTGTGTAATAAAAATTAAAGTAAAATAAAAGGGAAAAAATCGAAAACATATAATCAAAAATTTGCCGCGTAATTAATAGAATAAAAAATATAAAGTACTCTTACAAAACAATAACCCATCCACAAGATTTCATTAAATATACAAAGTCTAGTTTCTTGCATTAAATGACTTCCATTTATTTAGTAATATTTTTAGCTTAATTCTAGTATCATAAAAAAAATAAAACACATTAAATCAGGCAAATTTTTCAGAAAATATGACAATACACATAAATTCCAAAAATAAAATTAATTAATTCACTTTTTTGCAATGTATCTCTTACAGAACAGATATGCTAAGCTTGCTTCCCAGAACAACCCTGGATACATTCAACAAAAACAGTGAATCCAGCATGAAATATGTTTCTCAACTGTGGAATGATATGATTCCATTAAATGCAACAGAAGCCAAAGCACAATGTCTAGGTGAGACACTTGCACATAAAGTAAATTACTGCAATGAAATTAAAATTTGAATATTAGAGCAGCATACATAGCAAGTTACAAAGCAATATTCATGATTGTATTTTCAATCAACTCTGACCTCAGAACAAATTCATCTCAATGTTATTTTGTTATATCTTTATCTAATTATTCTTCGTTAATTAGTCTTTACACAGTTATTTTTTTTAAAAAAATTCTAAGATAATTCTTTGTGCATGAAAAAGGTAATTTTTTTAATTATTACTAATAGATATCATTAATAAATAATGCAATGAAAATTAAAAGTATAATCCAAAATAATAATGAATAAAAAAAATAAAAGAAAAACATAATATTGTAGATTTTAATTTATATAGATAATAAACAAATAAATAAAATATTTTCTTATCATGAGCCACAATTGTATTAACAATGATAAACAGCAAATAATGATAGTGAATCATACTGATCTTGTAATTTCAGAAATATTGCAGAAATGGCCACTCTTCGGCTCGTGTTTCTTCGGAATTAAGGTTTGTATTATGTCGTTCAAATTTAAAAATTCTAGTACATTTTTTTTAAAAACCTGCAAACTTCACAAATGAAATTTACTCTGATAAAATATTGCACAGTTATTTCAGTAAATTTTATTATTAAAATTAATAAGCTGTCGTTTTAGATGTTAGAAGAAAATAATGAAGAGGAATCTATACTTGCAATCAATAAAATGGGTGCAAATGTTTTGGATATCCAATCCCATGTAAGTATATAAATTTTATAAAATAAAACATTTAAAAGATCATATTTTCAGATAAGAAGAAATACATCATAATACAAATTATTGAAATCATAATTTATTCTAAGAAATTCTTATGAGGCTTCAAAATTTTCCAACACAAATTAATAACAGCCAAATAAAAGCTTCAAAATTAAACTTTCACGTAAAAGATCTAACAGCAAGTTTAACATACACTTAATTTAAATTCCCATATGAAATACAGAAAGAGTATTAAATAAATAAAAGAAAACATTTTAATGTTTTAACCCCTAACTGGTTTGTTTTCTCAACTATCTAATTGGATAACACCTATTTTGGGAATGCATTGCCATTTGAATTCAATTGAGAACCAAGAGGACATTTAAAATGTTTATAGAATCCATGTCATTTTTGTATCAGAATATAACGTCTGTCAGTGACTTTGTTTCAGTTTTTAAGTTAAAAAATTGTAATAATTTGATGCACGTTAAGCATATGGTCAAACCAGTTATCGGGTTAACACGTTAACTTTCACACTTATAATTTTTCATTTGGGCCCCCCCCCCCCCGAACAATGTTGCCAGCAGCATTTTTTATTAACAACACAAAAGCGACATCGATGTTTAAGCAGTTTTGGACAGAACACCAACATGGTGATGTTTTACAAGAGAGAGTTTACAAATTCTTGCATAAAGAACCACAATGCAGTTAAAATTGCATGCTCAGTAAACAATTTATCTTTAGACATAATAAATAAGGCATAGAATGCTTTTCACTAACAATTCATATAATTGGAAATTCAACAATCTATTAAGATAGCTACAAAAATATCACAACCAACCTCACACTCTCTTTAAGAATAAATGATTAAAAAGGTGTTTTTTAAATTATCCATCTTGGCGTTACCACAGCAACATTGTAAATAATCACATGGTGAAATTATTAAAAATTCCATCTTGTTTTCTGCATAATGTTTCCAATAAACTGACATACCTATCAGCATATTCTAGATTAATATAAATACATTGAATCTTGATTCATTGTTCCCTATGGATATCACAAATTTAAAGTTCATACTTAAAAGCTGATGACTAAATTCTTCAGTGTTTAAAAATGTTATGAATCAAAACAGTTTAATTAGGCATTACACAAACTGTTTTTTTTTTTAAATAAGTATTTTAAAAACTAAAACATTTTGTAGGAGACACTATGGAGGTTCAGTTTTTCTGCTGTCCATGCACCAAGCAATGTAGTTGAACTGCAAGGCACAACTTTTGCAGACGTAGTGTTTGGAGATGAAACTATTCAGAAAACTATACGACTCCAAGTTGATCACGTAAGATTTACTTCCCCATTTTGGTTTTTTTGTTTATAAAAACTTGATTTCTATGGCTATCATATTACATATGCTTAGTTATTTAAACAATTATTTATTATGCTGCATAACACTAAATAGTAATAAGGGGTCTAATGTTATTTTGTAGTTAGTAAAAAACAAAAATAAGTTATTTAATTTTTAAATAATAATAATAATATAAATAAATAATGCAAGATCTGCTTGAGACTGTCTGCTAAAAAGAGATTTGGTTTAACATTCACATAATATTAAATTTCTAAACGTTCTTGAATGTGCTTGCATCTTTTAATTAGCAATATTATGCTTCTGAGGTAATAATTGTTTCTTATAGCCATAAAAATCTTACAGAAAATGCAGGTACTTACGTATTAACGCCACCGCAGCTGAAGTTGCGCTAATGCGCCAATAAAGAGCAATCTTTATTATTACACAATTTATTCTGACAGTTGGAAAGGTTACCAAACAAATAGAATAGAAAGAGTAGGATTCCTACATGTTAAAGTTAATCATAAATACAATTTTATTGATCCTCATACATGAGTTCATACACAAACAGTCAAGAGAATGTGGGGAAGTGCTAAATGGAGGAACAAGAGACATAGGGGGACAGCGAGACATCATTTGGAATCTTATTTAGCAGAGTTCATATGGCAACAGCATCAGGTGAAAGAAAATAGAGACTGTTTTGAATCTATGTTAAACTCCATATCGACCCATTTTCCACCGAAATCCGATTGACTACTCTGTTTTTAAATAAAGTGTTTTGAATTTTGAAAGTGTTTTGATTTTAAATAAAGTGTTTTATTTTAAGATTTGTCGCAAAAATTTTAGGTGTAGATTAGCGGCACTTAAAAACCGCCAAATCTGTAGCTGCGGTGGCGTTAATACGTAAGTACCAAAATGCATAAGAGTATTGTCACAGTTAAAACACTTTTTTTTTTATAATGGTGTAATAATATTTGGTTACAATGTCAATTTTGTAGTTTTTTTGTCATGTGGAAAATAATTGAACTATTTTATTTGTGTCTTCCAGGCCCACGAAGTAACGAGACTCATTAAGCAGTACGAAGTAATACAAATGCAAAGTGAAACAAAGAATGTATCAATGGATTACCCAGCAGTCATGATTAAAATTTGACAAAAAAAAAGTTGTTTCTATTCATCTGGTTAGGACAAAACACTTAATAACATCTATATTTACAATCAAGAACTCTCATAACCTATTAAAATTAGCTCTCGTAATACACAGAAAAAATTTTAAGAAACTTCATAAAGTGCACAATATAAATACATGTTTATAAAATATATATAACTAAATAAAAAGCTGTGCTTTTAGTAACTAGAACATATATTACAAGAACTATTTGTTAATATAAAAGTTCATCAAATTGTCTGATATGTTTTGATTATGGAAATGAAAATTACAAACATTATTAATTTCATTAAAAACTGTGCATAATACAAACAATTATATTTGGTCCTTCGCAAAAATACTAACACATAAAAATTGAATTTGTCACTACAGGAAAGATTCTCAGTACAAATAGTTATAAATTTTAAAATAAAGACTCAAAATAAGGTGATAAACACAATGACTCGTATGCTTTTTTCATCAGAAAAATTTATTTTATTAAAAAATGCATCATAATATGTGGTCTTATTCAGCTGATATATGAAGAATTACTAAATCAAATGTAATAAGGAATTCTGAAAAGAAAAAGTTTTAATCAATTGCTAAAGAATTTTTTTATCAAAAAAAAGATAGAACAAATTTTCCTTTGGCGTAGTGAATTAAAACACTAATAATAGAGAATTAAATGCACAAAACAATTATGATACATTTTAGATAAAACTTTAATGCTAAAATATAGGAATCACAATAACCGTAAGATATACAACAGACTAAAAAATTTCCTCGCATTCTCATGAACTGTAATAAAACTTTAAAAGCATCTGTAAATAAGTGCTTGTATAAATATTTAAAAATAAGCTTTTTCACGATTAACTTGAAAAGATAATACATAATTAATTTGTCTTGTTTTGCATAAGTTTTGATAAATAGTAAATATTAAAATATGATTATTTTGCTTTTCAAATTATCACAGAAATAAAGATAACCATCAGCAATGTTTCTAAAATCAAATGCATTATTTATAAAGTACAACTTTTATAGAAATATACATTACATTAATACAATGATCACACAGCTATTATTAAGTTTAGCTGAAAAGAATTGTCAAAGAAATTGCAAGTGAAAAAACAAAGACAAAACAAATGTTGATTAATTTAAGTTGCTTTTAAAGGTGAAATATGAAATATTGCTATGGTAGGATGACAAAATATAATTTCTGTACATAATTAAAAAATTTGAAATTCCTGACTTAACATCTCTCTATTTATAGAGATACAGACAGAATGCTGCGATGCCATTACGGCAACCAAACCGGCTGGATGATCATGGGACAATATAGAGAGATGCAGAGAATTAGGGCAATCTTAACTTTATTGACACGTTACTGGAGGAAAATTTACTCAGCAGTAATTTATAGAAAATAAACATATATTCGCATGCAACTCTATAAAATGTTTATTTCAAATGATAAAAATCAGTCATGGCAATGAAAAACGAATTATTTTCACATGCAACGAAAATAATTTCATATCGAGATATTTTACTTTACATTGACGTAGTTACTTCAATAAAGAAATGTTTGAAAGTCTACAGTACATCATAAGATGCTCAAGAATTGTTTTATTATTTTGAATAAATAATGAAAAATAAGAAATGCTTACATTTTCAGTCCCCATGATAACGACAATTAAAGAAAATCAATAAAAAAAATCAAATTACATTTATTACAAATGTATTTAGATGGAATGAAATAAATATATCTTTAAAAAAAGGATAAAGTGCAATTTTATGTAATCTTAATGGCACTTGATTATAGAAGAAAAATTGCAAAGTAAAACTTTTGTGGAAAAATTGACATTAATTACTGCAAAAAAAAAAAAAAAAAAAAATGCTGATTAAACACTAAAAAATTCTTGCACAAAATGGTTTAGTTTTAAAAGGAATGGAATGCAACATGACAGAGTCACACCAAACCATAATATCACTAGCATTTCAAAGAATTCTAAACTAAAAACATCAGACTTTCACCAGTAGTGTATGGACCAACAATTTAAGAGAATGCTGATAACTTCCTTTAACAATTTTTGAGCATGGTTTTCCGTGTATAGAGTTCTCTAAGTAAGGGAGCCACTGTGTGGTTCCAATTTTCTTCCCACCTCAAAGATGAGGTTCCTTCCAAGTTTTCATGGAACGTGGATAATTCTGTGTGCTTTTGAGGGAAAGCAGAGAAAAATTTCTGAAACAGACAAGAAAAGATTTCAAAATAATCTTTATTTAGTAATTTTTAAAGCAAAAAGAAAAGAACAAAATAAACACTTATTTGGAATCATAAATCAGTTAGATTAATCAAAATAAAGATGAAACTCAAGAATAAATAAGAAAATTTTAATTTAAAAAGAATAAATATACTTGGAGTTGTTTGCTCAGTTGCTGGGAGTCTTTAAAAATTGTGCCATTTACACCGTCTTTCACTAGTTCTTCAATACTAAAAGATAAACAGATCCTTATATGACATCAAACAGTTTACCGATCTATTGCTTTGACACTCATTTAATTAACAGACAATTGAAATAAATGCAAATTAACTCTTCGGTCACTACTGTTTAAACACACTTTCATGTTAAGTTTATAATTCATTAAATTAATATTAATTGTCTCTTTTTTATTTCATTTTTTTAAAACTTCAAAAAGCAATTCTGTGTACGTTATGAACTTTTCACATAAATAATGAAATTTCATCAACTTCACCAGTCTTAAAAATGAGTTATAGTAATCTTATATTTAAATATCACTAATGATAAAATTTAAGAAATTTCTATAAGAAAATGAAATGTAATAATGTCTCATTCTCTAATTTGACTTTTAGAATCGATTTCCATAAATAAATAAAAATTTTGCTTTCAAACTCTTTTATTATGTGTAAACATGGTATTCTGAGAATTATATTTATGATAAGAAATAATAATAAAACCAGAAAAACTATCCAATCTAATATTATTTGCTACAGAAAATAAATTATGCAAAGACATAAATTTAAGTGAGATAATAAATATATTTGCTGAAATTACAGCGACGAAAATCAATTTATATTAAATTTGTTTTTCTTTTACATTAATACTAATATGTCACTATTTAGAAGAGAATAAAAGTTGTACATCGCCGCTTAACAAGCAACCCCACTTATCTCACTTTTTTCAAATTTCAAAGAAGAAGATTCATTCAACTGAATTTTTCTCAATCAATATAGAATATTTCTGAATTTTTTAAAATCTGATATCAGCATGAGAGTGCAAGTTCTAATTCTTATGTGAAATATATATATATATATATATATAATATATTCGTTATTGTAGTTGTTAAATGATTAAACAGGCCAAGTTATTAACTAATTTCTTTTTATTAGTAATAGGAAAGTGGTGGATACGTGTATCTCCGTTTAGGTTACAAGCGAAAGTGAACAGAAAAATCCCTGTATTCTCTCAGATAAGAGAATAACATATTGACACGTGATCAAAGTGAAGGGAATATTGGGTATTTTTAATAAGTTACGTAAGCATTTCAGGGAAAAAGTCTGGTGCCAAAGAGACGCCGTCATGATTTTCTGTCGGCACGTGAAAGCGATAAAATATTCTTTTAGTAATAAATATGCCAAAATGAGAGATTTAATATACCTCCAGTGTGGGAAAAGAACGAAACTGGAGTGTTAGAAAAGTGATTTTCGAATACATTAAGATTTAAAAATATATAATATTAGAATTTGGAATAAAATTAAGTGAGATTATTACATATACATATAAATATTCATTATTGATTGAGAAAAATTCAGTTGAATCTCCATCTTTGAAATTTCAAAAAATTGAGATAACTGGTGATGCTTGTTAAGCAACAACATGTTACTTTCTTGAATTAAAAATGAGAGATTTGATTTGTTTATTCACTGGGATGCTCACTCCATATTTGTGCCCAGACACTCAAAATTCAAAGGGTGGTGCTGGTGACAAATGTATTAGATGAATGTTCATAAGGTATCTGCAGCAAAATTTGGCAGTGATGAGACATGGCAGCAACAGACTGGCTTGTGGTTTAAGTGCATTACCTAAGCTTATAATCATTACAGTTGGACACTAGATGACTGGAAGAAAATAATCATTTCCAAGCCATACACGAAGACAGTCAGGTTGAGTTGTGGTACAAACTTCAAAACCAAAGTTCCAGGTGGTACAAACATCAAAACCAAAGTTCCAGGTGGTACAAACATCATAAAGGTAACCGTAAATACAGCACCCCGATCTGCCAAGGCATACGGGTTAATCTGAATGACAGTCGTTGCAACAGAAATGAGTACTGAGGTTGGGTCCTAGTGGCCAACACAGCCTCACGGCCCTACCCCTCCCGTAGGAGGTACGTACTATCACTGGAGGGGGGACTGCTCCCCCCATTTATGTAACCCTAGGCAGGCGAGTTCCTTCATATGAAACCTGAGCAACTCACCCACATTTCGTGGTGCCCACATCAGTAGGGTAAAACACATAAAGGTAGAATTAACTCGTGGAGTTAACTGTTAGAGTTCTGTAATGGTCAGTAATTCAACAAAATAATTTTTCCACGAGTAGTCTCTTCTGGCAAAACTGAGCCTAGTATTGACATGAAATCACTGCACCCAGCTGCCTACAGCTCTTTATGAGTTTCATGTGTCCCAATAATGAAAGGGTGTTTGAAATTGATAGTGTACTGCAATTGGATTCAAATTCTTCCTGTTTTTTAAGAATTCTAGACATTTCAAACCTAAGATTTGGTCAGCTATGCCGCCAGACATGAGCCCCATGGAGTACATTTAGCGAATGTTTAACTAAATCATTTCTAACTGAACAAGAACAAAGAGATGCACAATTATGAGCAGTAGGTTATCTAAGCCATTTCAGACTATACGAGTCCAAGAAAGTTGCTGCACTTTATGCAGCTGAAGGAGGCTACACAACAAGAAGGCTCACCATGACTTTAGTTATTTCAGGTTCTGTTAAACATTTTATTTCTGAAAGTCTACTTTCATTAGTCTGGCTTCTATCAGATTTGACATTTTAATTTAATTTACTAAAAATACAAAACTGAATCATTTGCATATTCTTCTTTTAATAAAATAAGTAGTCATTTTATTGCTTCAAATAAGCTATATATGGAATTCGTGTATGTCTACTTCTACACAATAAATCGCCGCTTAACAAGCAACACCACCTACCTCAATTTTTTGAAATTTCAAAGAAGAAGAAAATACTCAATTTTTTGCAACCAAACAAATATTTCTGATTTTTTTTCGCATCTGCTTGGAACACAAGACTATATATTCCTACCAGATGTGAAAAAAATACAAAAATATTAGTTATTGGCTGCGAAAAATTGAGTATTTTCTTCCTCTTTGAAATTACAAAAAAAAAAAAAAAAAAAAAAAAATTACAAAATGAACATGTTAATTCCAGAATTTTTATAAATAAGATTAATCAGAGTACAATATGTGTAGCAAAAATAGTAAGTTTCTCATTGTTCTTTTAAAATGTCTGCCAATGCTTTTAAACAACCTACCAATTAAATGAGACAGCAGCAACGGGCAAGCAGCAACCGAACATGTCGACTACCTTCATCGGTAAATCCAGACCGCTCGAAGAGCTGTGCAAGCTGATGCCTAAATCGGCACAAGCTAGGGGAAGAACTCAAACTCGTAAGCAAATCAGTCACATTTAATAAAAGCACAGAGCAAAGAAACATCTCTCTGCAAGGCTTTGAATATTTTACCAAAAATGCTCAATATAATGCATCAATTAATTTAACACTGATGGAATAAAACAATCAGATTTAAACCTCTAAGCAAAATATGCATCAAAGATCTAATAGCTTTGAAATGAATAAATTGAAATTTTTTTATATTTAAAAATATCTCTTAAATCTTAAGAATTTTTTAGAAAATATACATATAAACATGAATGAACATCATGCCTTTTGAATTCAACATGAAAAATGATAGAAGCAGGTTCAGTAGCTTAAGAGCATTGATTAAAAATATATATTCCAAATTTATACTTAAGAAATAACTTTGAAAGTATCAGATTTACTTTTTACTTTAAAACACTAAAAACTATATTCCAATACATTCATTTGCTTAAGAATGAGAAATCTAAATTTAGCCACAGGAGAATGGGATGGGAATCCTACCAAAAATTGGAAGAAATTAAAATAATTTGTTAATCTTTCATGGATACATACATTTTTTTATACGTGTAAGAGTTTTACTAAATAGAGGTATTTTCAGTAAACTTCCATTCGATAAAAATCGTGAATGAGGATTCATTAAAAATCATAACTTGCAGCTCTAAGTTTTGTAATTAAACACGTCAATTACTACATCGAATTAAAATAATGGTTTGAATTAAAATTTTTACACACATCCAAGTATGCAGAGTGTCTCAAAAGTGCACACACTCTTTGAATAACTGCTGCATAAACAATTAATAGCAGTTATCAAAATTCATCAATACAAATGTAGAAGAATCTTGCTAGTTATCCAAAGTGTTTGTCACTGTTATCCAGGCAACCCTGATACACTGAGAAATGGGCATTAAAAATGTTATTAAACATATTGATAGGCATTTTGACCATTATCTATAAATGGTTACTCTCAACTAGTCGATTGGGGCTGGTCTTGAGCTATAAAGATCACATTTCAAGTACCGAATCACAAAGAAATCCAACAAGGTGAGATCAAATGAGCACAGTGGGACATCCCCTTCTTTGCAATCACCTGTTCACCAGAATCACATCAAGATAGGACCTAATACCGTGACCAAAACTTGATGCATGTATTAAGTGTTTATGTAATAGTTATACAAAGACTATGGATGCAAAAAACCTACCAGTTTTAACTGAAAAGTTTTTTGTTGTTTGGGTTAACCGGTTTTTTTGTCCAGGTTACAGCCAGTTATTTTTTAAAAATCCAATAACCAGGTAAAAAAACCGGATAATAAGATAGGCTTGATTTTAGGTTCAATTAGACTAAAATTTTCCAAGTTATGAAGCTTTGAATTTCATCATCTTAGGCCAATCGACGACAACCGCTTTCTCGAGGTGTATGTTGGTTGGTGGATTATTGAAAGAGTCTTTATTAACAGATAAATATTTGCCAATGGATTGATTTCTTGTAGAAACAATATTAATAAATTTTTTTGTCTATCTGCCTTTTGAAAAACAGAAAACCAGTTATTTCAAAAACCGGTTATTTTGAGTGGTTATAACCACCAGGTTAAACCGAAGGTGAAAAAACCTGAATAACCGAAAGCCGATTATTTTCGCAAAAACACCATCCCTAGTATAGACATTTTTTAGAACACCTTGATTCACCACATATTCTTGGATAAAGTGTTCCACATAACAAAAGCATGAGTTCAAATCTGATATCCCATGTAACAATTAACAGAAAACTTTATTTTATTTGTTTACTCTTCATAGTAATTACAGTTGGACCTCTATTTAACGAACCCCTATTTTACGAATTTCTCTATTTTGCGAACTTTTCCTTGGAACCAAGAACATTTTGCAAATTTCTTTGTAAAATAGCCTCCAAATAGCGAAGTGCATTCTCTATTTAACGAACTTTTCTTGTGACCCAATATTTTTTTTTCTCCCTATTTCTCAAAATATTTCTAAACATTTCAAACTTATTCTTTCTTTTAACACATTTTAGGGTGATCAATGACCTTGAAGCTGGAAAATGTCAAAACGAAGGTGCTTGAGCATCAAAGAAAAAAAATTTAATTCTTCATGAGGCGTGAAAAAAAAGGATATTGATTTAAAATTTGGTATTCCTCCAAACAGCTTATCAACCATAATAAATAATCATGATAAGATACAAAATTATGATTCATCGAATTCTTGTTCAAAACATTTAAAAGCATGTGTCTATGAAGATGTGGATGAGGCAGTTTTGAAGTGGACAGTGTGAAAAATAAAAACAATGCAGCAATGAATTGCGATGAAGACGAAGATGATGAAGATGGAAATGATCATGATGCAGAAATCAACAAATCTTCGTACGATGAAATGCTAAAATTCATTAATTTTAATATAATTTTTTTTTAAATTGAAAATACAGTGTATTTCCGGACAATGCTTTGTTTTATTCTTGTTTTCTTTGCAGATTTCTTTCTGATGGGTAAAATATATAAAACAAATAGATATTAATTTACAAAATAAAGGTGTGATTAATTACTTTTTTAATAATATTTAGTGTTTATGAATTTAAAATCTGTTTTGTGTAGTTTAAAGTATTTTAATAGGAGAATCTCTATTTAACGAATTTTCCATATAACAAATTTTTTTCGGGATTTAGCGACTTTTTAAAATAGAGGTCCGACTGTATTACCACTTTTTGCCACTGAATTTCAATACAAGCGAGCTGAATACAAACCAAGAAATGTTGGGTAATCTTCAAACTTGAGCCACAATGTTATTACTTCCACACGAGTGAATTCCTTTTCTTCAATGATTTTTTCATAGTATGGCTTCATAGGCCCTTTCCCTTCATAAAAAAAAATATATAAAATAAACTAGAATAAGCAAATTCAGAACAGCAAAGATGAACAAATCAGCAATATAGCATATTTCAATGGCTTACCTGTTATACAGACAAGTAAGTAAGGCAGATCACTTTTAAGTTTTGCAACTTGTTCATAATCTGAAGAAGAGGAAGAAAACTTATGTTTACAAAATTATCATTATTGTATTCTTCAAGGATGGGCGATAAAAAAGTTACTTTAAAAGAGGCAAAGTATCTTAAAAAATAATAATATTCAGAGTATCACAGTGGAAAATCCGAGGGGGGGCTAGGCGGCTGCAGCGTCCCCCAGAGCTAAACCAAAATACTTGATTTCCTTCAAATTACTACACCTGTTTGTTCTTAATCTCTTTTTTTAAAAAATAAAACATGGAAACATTGCTTTCTGGCTTGACGGACTCGGAAAATTCTCCCGCTTTCATTTTAAAAGAATAGTAATAAAATCGTGACAAATTGCTTTCTGGCTTGACAGGCTCAAAAATTTTGCTACTTTTGTAGTCATTCCACTTGTTCTTCTAGCGTTGGCGCGGTCGAAAACATTTTTTGGCTAGTTATTTCATTGTGTTTTTTGTTAAATTATCGAAAGTATTGTTGTGTTCTTTATGATTATTATTGTCAGGTGAGGAAAGTCTGTAAAGTTAAAGTATTTTTATTTACATAAGCCATGAGGTTTGACATTCGTAACGACGATACAAAAGTTTTCATGACCCCCGGGCCCAAATCCTGGATTCACCACTGCACACGTGTCTCGTTTCATGCTTATTGTAAAGATGGAATTTTGAAATCGATTTTTTACTCGCTTCCTAATGTGCTAGAGTTCTGAAATTTTATACGGTTGTGTGTTCCCAATGACAATACTGTAATTCAATATTCAATTTCTTGTAGCATTAATGTAGTTGGAAACATTTTTGGCTAGCTATTACACCGTATTTTTATTAAATTATCAAAAGTATTGTAGTGTCTTAATGTCAGGTGAGTAAAGTTAAGGTGTTCTGGCTTGCATAAGCCATGAGGTCATGACAATACAAAATTTTTATGACCGCGGACCTTCCCAGGCCAAAATCCTGGATTCGCCACAGAAGTATTAAATTGTGACAGGATAAACTCATATATAAAAGATGGGAATCACAGGAGAACATTTTAAAACTTTTTCCTTATAAGTAGTACAACTTTTTTTCTTTAGAGTACAGGATGGTACAAGTGTCAAATTAACATTTCCTTGCCTAGTGGAACTGATCTGTAGAAAATTCTCATCATCCTGTTGATTTTCTCTATCCTGCTGTATCACCACATTCGTGATCACTAAACTGAGCGGTCAAATGGAACTAGAGATCTTAGCATCAAATGACTCAAAATGGGGGAGAGCACTTTCTTTTTTTCCCCAAAAATCTTGATTTTAAGAAGCATTTTAACAGTTTTGTCCAAACATAATCAAATGATAAATATATAAAAGAACAAAGGCTTCAGGCAAGATGATATGATTCAAAATATAAATATATCAAATTAAACAGAAGTCTAGCATAAATGTGCATCAATAAAATAAAAAACAAAGCTTGGCAAAAAATGAAGCTAACTATGCAACATTAAGGACAGAAAGTCAAAGACAGCAAATTAGATTAGGGATGGGAAGAACCAACCGATTTTAATCGAAAAACGGCTTTTGTGTTTTGGCTAACCATTTTTTTTTTTTTTGCTGTTATTTTTTAAAAATCCAATAACCATGTAAAAAAAACGGATTGGAAAAAAGGCTCTATTTTAGGTTTGATTAGAATAAAATTGATCAAGTTATGAAGCTTTGAATTTCATCATCTTAGGCCAATCAATGAAAACCACTTCCTCGAGGCGTCTGTTGGTTGGCGGATTACTGAAAGAGTCTTTATGAACAGATAAATATTGGCCAATGGATTGATTTCCTGTAAAAACAATAGTAATACAAAATTTTGTCTACAAATGGCGTTTGTTTTTCATTAAAAAAATCCAAAAACCAATTATTTCTAAAACAGGTAATTTTGAGTGGTTATAACTGCCAGGTTAAACCGGAGGTGAAAAAAACCTGAGTAACCGAAAACTGGTTATTTTCGCAATAACTGTCATTCCTAAATTAGATAAAAAGAATAAAGTAACTGGTATGAAAGGAAGTCAAAAACAAAAATTTGAAATTAGATGAACAAAACAAATTGTTTTTATGAATTAATCAAATGCATTTTGTTCATTACATGGCTTTCTCCCAAGTGGAATTCTCCTTAAACTGCAGGCTAATTTAACAAAATGCATTATTACATTTATATAATCAGTACACAATAGTACTTAACATAATATTTTATATGTAACTACATAGTTTAAAAAATCACACTTTTTATGCTCGAACCCGTCATTACTGATGTTATTTCCAAGTAAAAATTCAGTTTCATGTATTATGAATTAAGTGAGATGAGAAGAAAATGTTTCGTACATGATTACCTTCTAATGCTGATAATAAAATTGAGAAGTCTTCATCCTCTGAAAAAACATGAAAATATAAATTACTCAGTTTTTTAAACTGATAGCAATATTATAGCTATATACATCAGAACCTTAACAGGAAAAATAGAAAATGTTATGTTCTTATTAAAATACAGGACACAAAATAATAATTTGCAAAAAAAAAGCACAATAGGTGAATTAAATAATAAGTAATAAATTTATTGAGGAAAACAATTCGATACTTAAAGAGATTTATAATGACACATTTAGCTAATTTGAATTTAAATATATTTGGCCAAATTCTATTCTCATTTTTCTTTGAAGGGATGTTTACTTCAATTTGAAATATTTATCTATTTATATAAGTCAATATGGATGGAACTTAGATGCTTTAAGAAATTGAATTATTCAAATTTATGAAATAATTTTAAAATCATACTGGGCAGCTATACAAGTTTTCTTTTTAATATCTTACTTAAATTCTGAATTGAATGTTATTGTAGTTTTCAAAGTTAACTATGAGAAACTTAAATTCCCATTCAAGTTACAATGACCATTTTAAAAGGATTATTATTTTTAATCCATCAATTTATTTAAATAAATATATAACTGAATAAATCTCTAATAAAGTACAATTCTGAGAAGTATAAATATATATGTTAGGTAATATACAAACATGATTTAATTCACATGAGTTTTGTTAATTTATTTCAAAACATGTTGTTCACAAATTTTATATGTTTTTGGATAACAAAAAAAAAAAAATCACAGTGTTTTTTTTTTTTTTTTTTTTTTTTTTTAACCCTGGAACCATGTCTGAACCATTTAAAATATTCAAATTCCATTATCTTGAAAAAGAAATAACTCTAAAGAATTTTTGAAAATAACTAGCTGAAATATTTCAATAACGACAAAGTTTCCTATGTATATGTGAAAAAATCAGAGTAATTATTTATTTAAAAAGAAAAATTTATCCACAGGAAACAAATACACAAATCACTAAAAATAAACAACAAATTTCTACTTAAACACTGATTTTAAAAAAAGGATTCGAAAGAAAGAATGAAGAAAACGAAATGTTACGTGACAATAACCTGTCCAGCTAGTGCTACTAACAATCAAGGCGGGTCTCCTCTGCAGCATTTCATAGCCACCACCCACTTTCTTAGTAAAACGAGTGCTTTCTTCATCAGTTTCAGAATGCCTGGTATAAAAGGTATATACAACTTCAAAATTTTCAGAGAAAAATCAAAAACTGCAGGTGCATAATATTATATTTTTATGCAATTCACTAATTTAATTCTTTAACCTGAAATAATCTTACTTTGATTTAAACTGTCCATATTGCTGACTCATTTTCACGAAAAAATTGTGTTTTTCAGCGACAGATATTGGATGGAAAATGTCTGGTGCGCAATCATAAAACACTGATGCCCTGGAAACAAGCATACAACACATATTTAAAAACATAAACTCAATACTTTTTTTATATGTCTTCAAAGCAAAAACTTTCAGCAAATCAAATCCTCAATTTCTGTCAACTCCAAATTATCATTATAAAAAGGAAGAAGATCTTGATAGATGGTCAGAAAAAAAAAATAACCACAGACAATTCATTTTCAAATCATTTAAATTGAAACCGAACTATTGCATAATAATAGAAAAGGCCAGAAAAATCAGTGATGACCACGTGGTTTGGATACATGCCAAAGAGATTCAGACTGTCTACAAATTAGCATACACACCACGGGATACTGTTTGGATTCTGTGATGATTTAATATCAAACTAGCTGTTATGCCCGGCGTTGCTCAGGATTAAAACACTTTTATGTCTAATATTTTTAATGAAAAAACTATTTTTGTATAGAAAATTATAATACAAAAATTAATTTATCGTCTGAAACGTTTTTACTTCAAATTTCGTTCATAAATAGTGAAGTATCAGAAGGATTTTGATGAATGTTTTGGGTCAATTAATTAAATAGTTTTCATTAATAAAAGGCATCAAAATAAACCAGATCAATAGTTGTTCCCAATATAAATTATGAATCGTCTGCTTTTAAACTTTTCTTTAGTATTCTTCCAGAATTTTGTTTATAAGTTCTAGCAACAGCTCTTCATACGTATTCTTGTTCTTTAACAATAAAAAATACATTGCTACAAATCGTGAATTTCATACACAATTGATTTTTTAAAAATTATTGAAATGAGAGCAACAATTTTGAACACAAATAAAATTCGTGTCACTGAAAACCTATTTTTTAAACTTTAATATAGTATAAAAATAATTATTGTAAAATAACACTTTTGAAATATATCACAAAAAAAAAATCTTGCTTAATTTTTAATTTTAAAAAATTTAATTAACTTTTGGTCCTTTTAAAGTTGACAGTGATCTTTCACTTCTTTTTAAAATACTTACAAAAATAAAAAGAAATTTGTTCAAAGTCTCACCGTTGCCTAGCAAAGGAAGTATCATTAAATTTACTTCATTTAAGAATCGTCTGCTGTAATAATTTATTTAATAAATTTTCAAAAATTAATAAAAGTTGAAGGAAACATTTTAGATATAAAATTGGTATCATTGAAAAGGTAAAATTTTGAACTTTAAGATGGAATAAAAATATTTTTGGGGGGATAATTTGCTCTGAAGTTAATACAGAAACACGGTTTCGGTTAATTTCTAATTAACTGACTGTTTAATTGACTTTTGGACTTTGAAAAGTTGGCAATAATCTTCTTCTTGTCTTAAATAATAAGTGTGCAAAGTTTGGTTGAAATTGCTGCAGTAGTTTAGGAGGAGATGTGGAACATACCCACAATGATTTTTATTTATATAGGAGTAATGACAGGACTTTTTTAGCTAAGATTAGCAATTTCTTTTCTTTTTTTATTTTATGTTGATTTATCGGTGTGGAACTCCGTTAATATCAAATAGAAGTTATACTAGAATTAATCTATTTTTTGACTTCTTGGAAAAAAGGTTCGTTTAAAAGGTTCTTTCTTTCCGTACTTAATTTTGAAATTGAATATTTATATATTTTGCAAAACGAAAGTTAGTGTCGATTGATTTATCAGTTCTGTTCTTCATGTTTTTTTCATTTCTTAAGCTCTCTGCCAATGTACATGAAATTTTCTACCACAACTTTCATTAATAAATCTGTGACAATCAGATCTGAGATATTGTTGGCGAGCTAAAAGCTCGTCAAACCTTCTAGTTGCATAATAATATGTAAAAGTTATTTAATTTGCATAAAAATATGTAAAAATTAAGCATACAGTCATTTGAAAATACTATAAGGTTTGTTTTCTTGATTATGCAATTGGAAGACAGATTCTATTTTAAAAACATGTTGTTGTATTGATTCACCCAAGAGCCCACAGAATATTTGAGATGTTAAGAGATTTAACATACATTTTCCACTGAATTGTAATGCATATAAATGATTTAACTTTAAGTTACAAGTTTAAAAATATGAGATCTCATGTATGATGCATGGGAATGACAGTTAAGATGCAAATAACATTTTTTTTTTTTTTGAGGTTAGCTAAACATATAAATTATATCTTCTGACTACCCCAAAATTGGAAAAATAAACTAAAACATATGAAATAAAAGGCAGAATTCATAAAAAGGAAGCAAATATGAATTAAACAAAAATGCAATTCCTCTATGCGATTTTTTTAAAGATAGTGTGCAATGATTAATGTAAGAAGAAACTCAAGATTTCAGATTTTAATTTATGCAAGCATCTTTTTAGAAGTTTCATACTTATGTCATACTCTAACAAAAAATAAAGAATATACTGATGTTCAACCATTTCTTAAACTTTGTGCCCATTTCCTTTAAATTGCAATATCAGACACAACAATTTTGTCAAAATCATGTCTTACCGCTGCAAGTATTTCAATTGAAAAGAGATTTACATTTTTAAGAATTGGCCATTAATGAAATATGTTGTGGCTGCTCCAAGTTTGAATATCATGGCAATTTTGGCTACAACAAAATCACCAAATTCTGAACTTGTATTCAAAAAAAGTAATTTAAAATTATATGTAAATTCTAGGCTTAAACAAACAATTACAAAAATTAAATTAAATTCAGCAAAGATGAAACAATTTTTAAAAAAAATTTACAGGAATAATCTATCAAACTTACAGTATTCACAGATCAATAAGGTTTAACATAAAATTTCATTAAAAGTACTGTAACAAAGAGAAGAATAGGAAAAGGAGATGAATTTTAAACATTACCTGACATTCCAGTTCTCACTCAAATCATCTTTCATTGCTTTCGTCACACATATGCTTTTATTAGCCTTGCGACTAAAGTATCTTTCACACCTGCAATTTAGGATCAAAGAAATTTTTAAATTATGTCAGTTTTAATATTTGTTAAGGAAATAAATCTACACTACATTAACACTATGGTTTGCACAAAAAATGATTTAAAAAATTAGCATAAAATATTGTGCACACAATTTCAGAGAATAAATAGCATGAACAGAAAAATATTTTTTTTAACTTTACACTACAATTTAGCTTCATATTTTAGATTTGTTTCATACAAAATATAAATGAGCTAATACAAATTTGTCAATATAAAAGAAGACCTTTCATCACATGAAATATTTTCTACAATTTTTTATTAATGTTTTTATTTATTATTCTTTTTATTAAACTGCATTTTTTAGAGAAAATAGGGGGAAAAAGGTTCAAGTAATAGGAAACAATCTTTAAATGTCATTACACTTTATAAAAAGTGGATAGTTAATCTGCATGTTCATAATAATGAATTAATGTAATCCAATACAGAAAAAGTGAGATAAAGAATTAATTTTTAGTGAAATGAAAATTGAAAAAAGAATTTGCCATTAGCCACTCATATAATAAAAAATTAAAATTCCATTAATTAAAGAAAATGTCATTTTATCCAAAAATATTTTAAGCTTTTCAATCAAATTTTTCCATCTACACCAGCTATAATTAAATTTCTCCACTCGCAATTGCTTCCCACCTGTACAAATTTTTCAGAACACTATTTCTGCCTTGAAAAATTTTATCAATTCTCAAACAAGGTAGGGAATAAAACATTAATAAATAGTAGATAAATAAAAAAATTATTTAACATAGTTTTTTTTTCTAAATAATATCTGGTAAATTTTAATGAAGTACAAAATCAAAAGTTATAATCTGCCAAAAGATAATGACGAACTTTTCATAATTTGTGTGCTCCATGGATGAAAAAAGTGCAATGCAATTTTTATGAAGAACAAAGATAATTTTATATTAAGTAAATTTTCTTCTATTTTAAATATGTATTGATTTTTAATAATAAAAAAAATCAACTTCAATTCTACTGCAAAATATAACCTCTAAAATCTAACAACGTAAACTTTATGGATGTTAAAAGTCCAAACAAAAATGCATTTTAAATGAGATTTTATTATATATATATATATATATATATACTACCTCTGTCTGAGAATATGGTATACATTTTTTAAAATATTAAAAAAACTAAAAAGACAAAATAAATATTTTTTTAGACCGAATAGCCTTGCTTGTATCTGCCAGTAACCATTACATAAATTGTGATAATAAGCAACCATTTGGATTCGATTAAGCCACAAATTCTGAATAAGGAAAAAAAAAATTTTTTTAAACCCTGCATTATTGATAAAATGTGTGATTTTGAAGAAAGCAGTCTTATATTGCAAAGAAAGTAACAAATTAAAGCATTTAAATTAAATTTCTATAAGATTCTTCACATCAAAATAACAAAACTTTGTTGTGAAGGACGGTTACCAGCAAATTCTGTATGTCAAGAAGTCCCCGATATGTTCAGATCCCAAATGAAACTATTTTATAGTTTAAACTATGTTTATCTGTAAACAAGCTTTACTTAACTAAAATAGCAAATACTTGTAAATGTGTACCATAAATTTGAATAAAAATTATTTTGAAATGTATATCATATTTTCAGATGGAGGGAGTAAAATTTAAATTATCTGCGAGAATGACTTCACAAAATTTTAATAATTTACTGCAGCAAAAAGGGTAATTTTTAGATTAAATAAGTTTAAAGAATGTAACAAATGTGTAACGAACACAGATGTGTAACAAAATTGACTTGTGGGTGTACATGAATGCAATCCAATAAGCAGTATTAAAAAAATAAAGCTCTTTATTTCACAAATATTCTAGGAAAAGAAACATAGCACAAGTATTAAAACAGCACTTGTAAAAATTCACAACAGATATTACCGATAAATCTCAACTCAGAGATCGAAGTTTCTTATAGCTCACCAGCTTGCTTGCTGATCAAAATCCAACTGACTCTTCTTGGCTTGAGAGCTTGCCTTTATACTTTTTCAACAGGAAGTGACATAATCTCCAGAAAGTTCATGAAGCAGGTAGAAATAGATTGAAAGTTCGAGGTCCTTCTAGAAAATTCCTTTTGTTGCCAAAGTTGCCATCTTTGCTGCCAAATTTATTGCCAAGTCGCCAAGATTAGAATCTCGGGGAAACAACTTTATAGCTTTGTAACAGATGTAAAGCTATGAGGTGTATCACTACACTCAGAAAAATAGCCCTGAATACAATCCTCATGTATTTAGTAATCATTGAAGTATTCTGACAAAATTTAAATACCACTAATTGATATTGCTTTTAAAGAAATTCTATAATTAAAACAAAACTTATTTAATTCCAAATAACTTTTTATAAACCTCTAAGATGCATAAAACTATGAATTATGTTATTCAGCAATTACTTGTAGCTTTTTATAAATGTGCCGTGTGTATATGTAAAACTGTCCATCTCCATAAAAGAAAATTTTTGGAAAAAATCGAATTTCTGTCGCAGTTAGCCAATATGAGATTATAAAAAATATTTGGCATGGAATTTGAAGCATTTCAACCATATGTTTCAGTATGCAATTTATGGTGATGAGATATTAAGAGGGTCAAATAGACTTATAATCTTTGAAAAAAATGGAGATGGCTAGTTTTACAGCTACACGACACATATTACCATCTTGAGCTTTCACTGACTACAGAATAAAAATAACAGTTATTGTTCACAATAGTGAAACGTAACTGTAATAAACTTATACAAACCATTCGGCTATCCTCACGAGCAAGCTTCGTTTTCCAGAAGCCAGAGCTAGGATGGTGTAACCGTAATTATGAAAATCTATGAACAGAAAAGAGTTCCTTATCCAGGAGACAAACCAGCAAACAGGTAAGGTTGGAATAGAAGGTGGGTTCTAAGGAGTAAATAAACAAATTTAATAAAATCAGTTTTTAAAAACACACTTTTATTAATGTACTAAAGAGTAGATTTTTAAAAATTTTGATTATTTTCTACCTTTTAAACCTCCGATTCTTAAGACCATTGGAATTGAGACACCTCAAAATACGGGAATGTGCAAGTTTCTCTTTCAAAGTTAAGGGAAATTCACGTCCCCCCCTCAAAAACCGCAATGACAGCTGGGACTGTTCGAATTCTGAGAATTCTCCCTCCGTTCCCCAAACCCATCTGGGTGAGTCACTCTAACAAAGAAAGTGGGCACCGTGGGTGTAAAATCAATCACACTTAACAAAAGGGGGTGGAAACTTCACAGTGATATTCAGATGGCCACCGTCTTTTGCCTGAATGGACATTTGAGACGTTCCTGTATCAATAGAGTTAATCTTTAATTTATAATTCTATAAATTTTTTTTTCAAATTCACTACAAGATGGCACTGTTTGTATGGAAGCAAAATTTAATTAAATTAATAGATTAGCTGATAATTAAGTTCTGAAAATATTAAAATAGTGAGCTGTCTTTGCAAACACACAAGTGTGCAAAAGTTGAAAACTTTAGCCCAGAAGGAAGTGAGTGAAAAATCGATAACAAAATTTCATTTCAAACAAGTCAAGTTAAATAAAAGTGAATGAAAAAAAGTAAAATTCTTTCTTTATACAAAATGAACCATTTAAAAAAATGTAATAAAAATAGTTATCAAAATAACAATAATGTCAATAAAAATTTTAAAAATACCATGGTTCATCAGGAATAAAAATGTTATTAAGGCCTAAAAAAGCATACAAGAATTTTTCACCAAAAAATTAACAATCAAATCCAGATAGCCAAAATATTTTTCAATAAAATGGGCATCATCAAAAACGAGACCATCAAAGAGATACCAGTATATAATTCTAGAAATAATAGGAATTGTACGGAAGCTAGTACAGTAATGCATAGATGAGAATGAAGCAAAATACCTTCTCTATACCTTTCCCCATATCTAGACAGCACAAGCAGTGTGACACATAAATATCAAAGACAAGGCAATAATCTTTATTAAGTTATACATAAGAAATAAGTTCTTTGAGAATAGCTTTTTGTTTTTCTTATTTTTTTTAGCTATAATATTTTTTAACCGCTTAACTTAACAGCCCGAGAATACTCGTGCATTGAATTATCGAAATTTTAGTCTTATAAACTAAAATTGAATCATTAATTAGCTTTATAATTTGACACAAAAAATATGTAGGATCCATAAACATCTTAAGTATCCTATGCCTTCTTAGATGAATGAAAACAACAGCCCCCTTCCAAAACAGGAGGGGTCATCTTATTAGATAGCAAAGAAAACTATTCAGTTAAGTGGTTAATGACAAATAAATCACAGTACTACAATGAATGAAAATGAAAAAACTATTAGACCTTATTAATGAAAGAAAAAATTAAGGTGTAAATGATTGTTATATTGCTAACTACCAAGTTCTAGTCATAAGTGGGATAAAGGACCTAGTGTTCAAGTGCTCCCAAAAGGCGCCCCCCCCCCCTTCAATTGCTCAATCTCAATTATCACTCACAAATTAAAAAATTAACAGATTTCAAACAATCTCACATTATCTTTTGAGTTTCTACAGAACCACCTAAAAATCAATTGCTTGTTATCAGTTGACGTTCAATGACTATTACAACAGATTCCTCTTCCAATGACATTTTGGGGATTATATAATCAGATATCACAGTTAAGGTGGACAAATGGTTTTCTATATCATACAGAAAATATAATAAAAAGTTCACACTGACTTTATTTACAAAAAAATTAATGCCAGAAAAAAATAATTATTTAAAGGCTCCCTGTGGCAAAAAATTAATATGCTTTCTGCAACAAACTTCATTAATACCAAAATCATACTGTACGTATTTTCTGTGAAGTAAGAATTTACAAATGGATAAATCTAAGAGTAATTTATTAATAAAGTAAAATATTTAGCTTAAGTTATTAGAGTTAGAGGAGTGTTTCCTCCTTTAACCTTAACTGCCCTGTTGGTGGAAGGTCAACTTCCCTCTTTCCCTACTATCTGATCCAGAATGTTTGAAAGTGATTCGTCGTCTGCAGAAAACGAAACTAGTTCTGCCGAGGTAGTCGGCAGAATATGTTAATTCTCCCAAAAATATAATTTGCTTCCAAATTGAAAATCTTTCTACAGGAAACCTTTGCCGTTCTGCGACATTGTTGCCACGATTCTGCCACGGGGTGCTAGCTAAATAACATTTAAGGGATAAAATAAATAGACGTGCATCAATTTCACTAGAATTTGAGAAATATATTTGAATTAATTATAGATAAGAATATAGACAGTAAGGTAGATTTCATTCTTCAGTTTATAAAATTTAATTTATCAGTGGTTGTATGAAAGTAAAATACAATACTAACTGTAAGCAAAAAAGTCAGGGCAATGAATTATTAAAAATTAAAAGATTAAATGTTGGAAGTAATAATTTTTACTAGAGAAGGTCTAATCAAATATTAGACAAAATAACTAATTTTCTACATAAAATAACTAATTTTCTACATGAAATAACAAGATATTTCAACTGACTCATCATTCAAACACTGATATTTATCATTTCTAATAAATAATAATGTCATTTGTTATTGTGTTTCAGTATAGAAAAGGAGTTGAACTTTTTAAAAAGGGGCCATTCAAATATTATGTAAGCATGTTTTTGTAATTTTGACCCCTCTTATAATTAATAAGCAAAATGCACCCCATTTTTATTTATTTTTTTTACAAATGTTTAACAGTAATAATCTAGTTTAAAAATTTAGGACTTAATTCGAATAAAAAACTCTAACTTTCGCTTAAAATGAAAAAAAAATATGTTTCATTTTCTTACAATTTTATTCTGGAAAATTCTTAGTTTATCACAATTTTAAAATAGCTATATTTAAATTCAATTTTGCATGCCATCATCTATTCAGATGCTGAAGGGTTGCTCAAGCCATTTTTCCATATTTGTTATTATATTGCTTCCCCTTCTGTTACTACTTCTTCGCTTTCTTCTTGAAGGAATCTTGATAAACTTCTTAGTGTTAATTTTCAAATATTTCCTATAATTTTAAGCATGTGACAAAAGGACTAAACTTTTAGTAATCACTTTTATATCCAGAAATGTAAGTTGTTATATAAAAATAAAAGAAAACTTTGTTTTCAATAAAGCTCAAAACACTTTTATAACTGTCAATTACACTACTGTAACTACATAAATATGAAAGTATGATCATTAAATATGTAAAATTTTTTTAAATCTAAAACATAAGAAGTGAAAAAATTAAATTTAGATTGTCTGAATGATTCATTTTAAGTATTTTCATAATCTATTATTGTTATTTGTTATTTATATTTTATTCAAAATGCAAAGTTGTATTCAGAACCATTAATTTCCTAGATTTACTTTTTGAAAATTGAAGAATACTTTCACTTTAAGATTGCATTAGTAAATATCATTTATCTATAAATTATGAAAGATGTTAATATTAACACTTTATCACATATAACAATGTCAGTATACTCTACATATTTTTAATAAGTAATGTGAATATTAACAAGAATAAGTAAAGTTATTTCATACTAAGTTAATTACAATTTAAAGTTATAATAAATATGCTTAAAATTTTAAGAATAAATTGATTATAATTACCTTTATAAAATAATCAAGAAAATTTATTTCTTTTTGGTTGCCTTTCTCAGCTCTTTTTTTAACACTAACTCCTTCAGAAGAATTAACTATACTGCCACCACACATCAATAGTTTAATATTGAATACCTCAAATGCTTTATCATAGATGAAGACTTTTTGAAACTTTAAAAAAAAAAATTTGATGCAATATTTCTAGAAATGAAGACATATTTCTAATTTTGACTTGTTTGTAATGTCGCGGTTTTAAAACTCCGGAGTAACCGACTGTAGAGCTGTACAGCCTATGGATTCTGAGGAGCTGTGAGGTGATTAGTTTGGTTTTAAGACAAACTGGTGGAAGAATGGATTTTTGAAAATGAGCAAAATTATGCATAATGCTGTCAATGGAAACACATCATTAAGATCAAGAAAACAATATTATATAAGCAACATCAAAGAAAAACAATGTATAATAAAGAAAAATTATATAAAACAATTAAAACATTTTTCATTTTCAAATAATGAAAAGAGGATAATCAAAACAATGATCCATAACTCTCATCAGTTATTATTCTATGAAATTGATTAGTAGAAAAAACATCCTAGAGAAGATCTGAAAAGAAAAAAATTAACTATTATTGTTAACTAGAGAACGCAAGGGAAAAAAAACCCATCAAGTGATTAAGGGTTAATGTCTATGAAGGATTTAGCGGTTTGAGAATTCGTTATTTTATTTTATTTCCGCTAATGAGTTTTTTTGTTATATACTAAGAAAATGTTGTTTAGCGGATTCGGAAGCCCTCCAGCTTTTCGCGCTGTCGAGTAGGAGTTATTTTCATCAAAATAGGGACGTGAAGAATGGAAGGGTGATGTATGTTTACATTTTACTGGCTGATCTAACAAAGAACTCGAATACCCTTAAGACTCTTCGCCTGACATCCCTTTCGTTAAAATCATCCAAAGTGGTATCTCCGAATCCTTTTGCTGAAAAGTCTTCAAATTAGACTAAGAGTATATATTTTTTATACACAAAATATTCAATGAGTTTAAAGTTTTGTTGTAACATGTTTATTTGTGCTTGCTTGAGAAACTTCGTATTGTCACAATACAACATATTGGTCTCTTTCATTCGAATCTCATCATTGGAAATAGTAGCAAGTTCTCAGAAATGACCTCATGCATCAAACATTATTATGACTGTTACCTCAGCTATTATAAAGAAAAGATACTATTATCCATTGTGTTCAATAGAACATTCATCTATCTATTGTTTGCTTTGTTTTCTTGTGTAAGATTAAAATGCTTGACCTCTAAGAACATCATTGAAAAAAAAATTTCAAGTTTATTTCATTTTGCCAAATTTTTTTTCAAATTTAATTTTTTTAATTAAATTATTTTTTTACCAGTTACAAGAGATTTTCGGAAATAAAGTGATTTTAATATTTACATAAGCATCACTCATGCCCTTCTCCCCTTGTCAGCAAAAAAATAAGCAAATTGAACCCCTAGATTCTAGCTAATAATATTTGAGATTTAAATATGTATCACTAAACAAAACATCAATTCAAGCATATCTGACAATTTAAAAATGTGTAAAGTTAACCATTTGCAAACCATGAGTTTAACTATAACTAAACTTTAAATGATATAACTAAAGCAGTCTTAGCTTATTAGAAATGCATATAAGTTGGAATATGCAAAAATATGAACTGGAGAAAATATGCATAAGTTTTACTATAATAATTTTACAATTGAATATTGCAATGAATATATTGTAAGTTTACCTGCAGAAGAATGCCATCTACTTTTTGAATGCTTAGCAGAGTCCAAAAGAGAAAGAAACTTTGCCATAGTGTTTTTAACACGTACTGTACTAGTTTTGGCAAACCTATGATGGAATGAAAGAATTGTGATGCGTATCAGTAAAGAAGACAATTACCACATAAAAGGAATGCTACAATATTAACTTTAAGAGACATGCTCACCTGTAAGAAATTTTGGGACATCTTTCATATAATGAATATGAATCTTATCATTTTGGGTAATTTCTTCAAGCGGTTCAGCACCTTTAAACAAGAACAAATCAGGAAATTAATTCATTCAAGACCAAGAATACTGATCTCTGATGATATATACTTCTCTCACCTTTATATGCAACAACATCCACCTGAAAATTATTTTTAGAAAGAGACAATGTATGATACTGCATTCGCGGACTCCTTCCAAAATCTCCTAGAACTACAACGCTGATATATTTGTGATTAAATTTATTTGTTGTTTCTGAAGACATTTTTTTTATTATCGTGCATACAAAATTTAAAATGTTTGTGTACTTCAGTAGGAATTGAAATTTAAGAATTCACGATTACTTTTCATTTGAAATATTCAGTAAAGGTCATATTTTATTTGTTAAGTAATAGGATTTTAAAATCCTAGATGTTGAATTTGGATAAAAATAAATTTTCCAGAAAAAGCAGCGCCTTGATACACCGATTTATTTTCATACACCTATTCAATCAGAAATTTTCGGTTTTGTATTTATAACACATCACAAACATTTGACTTCGATGGTTAAAGTTTATATACGAAAGGTTTCTGTTTTTTTTTTTTTTTAAATCAAAGATTGTACGTTGCTTTATAGGTATGTCAATAATCCAAAATATTTCAAACGAAATTCTATTGATAGTTATTATTTAAAAAAGAATTAATTTTAGTTTTATTAAGGTAAAAAAATAAAGTAATTTATTTTCAAAAAACATGTAATCCATTCCTACATATCCAAGCAAATTCAATGAAAGTACTTCTACTTCAACTTTACATTTTCTAAATAACAACAAACATGGCTTGCCGATTATTAAATTTCGGAGTTGCTAAACTATTACCTTTTAATAAAGTTATAAGAAACAAAGAAGTGGCTTCATATTCTGGATATTTTCTAACGCAAGAGAGATCTTTTCGTGGTAATTATGGGCGTTTTCTGAAAACGATGAAACACCGACGCGAGATCGCCGGTCCTGAGCGTCAAAGACGAAGAAGTGAATGGGATAATTGGAATTATAAATCCGAATTATTTGCTTTCGCCAAGCGATTAAACGAAGATATTTCAGAAGATACATTACGCTGGGCATTTGTCCACGAATCATTCATCGAGAGAGAAGAGCAAAGGCGGAAAGAACTAGATATTCCTAGCCAGAACGTACAACTCGACCTCAAATCGAATGCATCTCTGATTACTCTGGGCGAAGAGGTAACTAGTAATTACCTGAAAAGATATTTGACGCATTGCTTTCCAAAGTTACCTTTTGAAGGCATCCGCGCCGTGCATGACTATCTCATGTCGGTCGAACTCTTGTCTCACGTTTCGTCTAATATCGGAACATCTGATTTGATATTTTCCGCTGAATATCCACCTCAAGATTCAACTTTATCAGATTCACTGAAAGCCATTATTGGAAGCATTGTTACTGACAGCGGTGTTCCTCGAGCTGAAAATTTTGTTCTAGATTTTGTGTGCCCACAGCTGATAGGTAAAGACGTTTTCGAAATCTGGGACCTTGAAAACCCCCTTTGTGTGCTAAATGAAATTCTTCAGAGACATGGTCTGGGAGAGTGCGAGCCTCGACTGATTTTTGAGTCGGGACGCAACACGATTGAGGCTATTTATCACGTAGGACTGTATTTAAATAAGGAGTATTTGGGTCGTGGTCCGGGCGAGACGCTGCCTATCGCTGTCGAAATGGCATCTTATGATGTTTTAAGGAGACTTTTTGGCCTTCAGGACAGTTCAAGCCCAATGTATTTTGGAGACAAAGCTAGATCACTGGACTTGAGTTCTGTCAAGATGCCTCTGGCTGTTCACGAATGGACCTCGGAGAGTTTTGCGAAGAATTCAAAAGTATAACATTTGTATTTATTAAATAAAATTTCTTTAAATTAAAACAATTTTGCATTCTTTTTGAATATACCTTCATTTTTTAAACTTGGCTTTATCATGTTTCATTGATTTGTTAGATATTATTACTGAATTAATGTGCTTTTCTGTGAGTGAGTTGAAGCTTTACAATCTAATGGCGAGCTTGCTTACTGCTATGAAAGTACGAATGCTGAGAAATAGAAATAGTTATTAAATTTATCATTTTTCTGTAACAATATTTTAAAGAAACATTTATAAATATATTGTTTGATTTTAATAAAATAAGAAGTCAAATATAAATAGTTCTGTTGAAAAAAGTACTTATACATGTGATTGATTGTATTTGTGTTTTCGCAAAACTTGAACAGTATATCAATCATAAATTAACTTGATAAAGAAATCTTAGTATTTTATGTGGGATATATCAGATGAAGAATAAGATTTTTTCCATTTTTTATATGAATGTGTGGCAGGGTGGATTTACACATTTCTACACCCTAGGCCCCCCTCTCTCAAAAAAGTTAATATATAATTTTCAATTTAAAATACAATAGTTTACCTTTGAAACTTATAATCAGTCTAAACAATTGCTATAATCTTTGAACCACGTTAATTTTTTTATTCAAAATTACACAACTTATAAAATAGTACAACATTAACACCTGCAAAAATACTTCATTGAATTTCTTGAAATCGTGCAAAATACCTTTTAGAACTTCTTTGTTCATGCTTTTGCGCATGAATGGTCATTGAAGTGGACAGATCTTATTAAATTGATTTCAATACAAAGAAGTACAAGGGCAAGAGACAGTAAGGTCCACAGAAGATGTAAAAATTTATCATTCAATATTATTTAATGTAACGAATGTAAATTTAAAAAATATCACTTTACATGGCCTTTTAAAAATAATTGTGAAAAGCTTGTGAATATTCATTTGTTATTTCTTCTGCACATGCGCCATGGCTTAGGTTAGCTCTTTGGAAAATCTGGTCCTGAGGATAGGATCTAAAATTGCTAGAATAAATTGGTTGCAGTGTTTTATTTTTGCAAGTATATAAATTCTGTAATCTTCGCTTTCAGTGCATAAGTGACAAAAAAATATTACAAGAAAAGTTATGTTAAATTTTCCTGTTTTATACCTACTCTATTGGTCTAACAGGGTTCGCATGTGTCCTTACTTTTACATTTAGTCCTTAAAAGTTCTTACGAATCCTTATTTTTATGCCCCATTTTTAAAAAGTCCTTACTTTTTGCCACCTCAGCTAGAGCAAAATACATGCAGTATTTAGAAAGTTAAAAATCCGAAGAAAAGACTGAAAGAAAACAACTGAAACGGAAAGCTCCAAGAAGAAATAGATTTTTTAAAACAGAAGAAAATGTTCCAAACCAATTACACCAAACAAATGGGGAAGCAAATGATTTAGCTAATGAGGCTGAAAAGTCAAAGGACATAAATTTATAATAAGGACATTTATTCAATCGCATGAATTAAGAAAAACAATTACTAAAAAAAGAATTAAAATAAATACCTTGGATGTAAAATTGAATGAAAAAAGTTTGGAATTAAAAGATATTTGATTACCAGTTTCATGGGTTTTTTTTCATCAATTTATTAACGCATATTTTTAAGAATTTTTGTTGTGTTCAATTTATAATGTATCTTCTATGTTTTATATTATACTTTATCATATAATAGGTTGAATTTGAAAAAATGAGACATTTTTTTTAAAAATGCGTGCAACAATTCGTTAAGTTTATTCAATTTAGAGGTCCTTATTTTTTGTTTTTTTTTAGTCCTTGATTTTCTTTTAAAGAAATGTGTATGAACCCTGTCTAAATCTGTTGTATATTGTTCTTGAGTAGAAGATATAAGAACTTAATAATTGGTAGATTTGGTGTCATTGATTCTGGAAACTGGGTCGTCCTTTTAATTTTTTTTAAATATAATTACCAATCATGTTACAGATCTAGTTTTGTTGACCGCTTGTGGGTTTTAATTGTATTAATAATTTCATAAGTTAAATAACTTGCATGAACATTGAAGTTTTCTTTCTAATACATCAAAGTGCCTATTCTTTTTCTTTGAGAATAATTTTCAAAGTTTCATTTCTTTTCGGTTGGAATTTCATTTGCATTGTTCTGACAATTTTTTAACTCTTTCACTGTGTTATACTGTAGGACAACCCTTGAATATAATTTAGGTATAACTAAATGTTGCAGCAAAATGATTAAGTTAGCCATCTGATGGGATATGTCTCTTATGTAAAATAAACTTAAATTCAATCTTGGGAATTAGTATTAAGAAATATGTTAAAGCTTATTAATTTTCCAATGTGAAGTTCACCTTTTGGCTGCATTATGGTAAAGTATGATTACTCAAACAACAGTTCCAAGTATCCTTTTCTCATTTAGAAACTGCTAACCTAGCATGTCTTCATTTCGGAGAGAAATCCTTTGATTTTTCACATTTTGTAAGAGCAACAACTTTTAGGTAGGTTAATACAATTTAAAAATAAAGTTTTCTAATCTAAGATATGCTCATTCTTTCATTTTTGATGTTAAAATTGCATTGCTTTTCATAGGTAGCATGGAGTTTCATAGAGTTGGTTTCTAAATTTCAAAAAATCTATTTAAATAAAAGTGAAATTCGTAAGTAGTTTGTACACTATAAAAATAGATTTTCTTTTAATTTTGCTCGCAAATAGTATGAAGCATAGAGAAGTTTTAGTGAAAAGTTAATTAAATTATTAATTTTTTATTAATTAAAAACTGTTTCATATGATTATTATATTTTAGAAAGATTATTATATTTTAAGCCTTCTTATTAATTGAAAGCATCATAAATTTTTTAAAATCATTATATTTATTAGCCTATAAGTTGTCACTTGCAATGTTTAATCAAATTTTGTGCCATTCTTTAAAAATTTAACCTGAAGTTTACGGTGCCCACTTACTTCATTCCTCTTAGGATCGCCAACTCTTTGCCGCCAAGAACGGAGATGAGAGAACTATTGTTTTGGTTGCGCAATGATGTTTTTAATGCATGAGGTTTGCGCATGCGCAGAAATTGATCTTTTCATCGGTGTTGTGCGCATGGTGCGATATTAAAATTCGTTTTGATTGGTTAATCCAATCGAATTTGATTAAAAAATCGTTTGGAATTCTTTGGTTTCATTTTTTTGAAAAATCGTTTGGAATTCTTTGGTTTCATTTTTTTGAAAAATCGTTTGGAATTCTTCCGTTTGATTTTTTCTGATTTTATCACTTCGTTACGTGCTGTTCGCTACAGCTATTGTTGATTATGGCCCGAAGTGTTGGAAAAAGAATAGCGAGAAGAAAATTTTCAATTGAAATAGGTATGTGAAGTGTTTATCTACACTTTTCTCGTTTCTGAACATTTTCATTCACTTTAGGTTCAGAACTGTGTATGTTATTCTGTGTTTTCGCTTCTCAATGAATAAGCTAAGCTACTAGTGTCCCGCTTTGCAGAAAGCGAAGCCGCTGATGTTTTTTTAAGTTAAAAAACTTTGCTCAGAACCCACGTGCGATGCCTGCGGCATCGCATGCTGGAATTCTCTTTTTCAGAATAAAAAAAATAGATGCCTAACATTCAATGAAAAAGCGAAGCTACTAGTGGCCCGCTATGCTGAAAGCGAAGCCGCTGATGTTTTTTTAAGTTAAAAAAAATTGCCTGGAACACGCTTGAAATGCCGAAGGCATTGCGTGCTCAATCTCTCCTTTTCAAATGAAGCATGCGCAGTAGAGCACTGAAAAGCGCACTGCGCATCCGAAACAGTATTTGGCGACGGCACATAAAATTGCGCCAAGAAGAATTGGCGAGAAACAGGCCGGCACCGTAAACTCCAGATTTACCAAAATTATTAATAACTTGTAGGAAAATTAACTTTCAGCCCGAATGTCGAGCCAGACTCGTCATTCTGAATGATGCATCTTTTACACATTTTTGTTGGGAAGATATTTTCGTGCTTAATTTGCAAATCTTGGATATTTTTTGGCATTTTTTCACCAATTAAGTAGACATTTCATCCAAGCTATTAGAAATTCTTTATCAAACTAGCAATTTACTTCTAATAATTTAGATTTATCCTCTTAATTTTCTTCTGTGTTTGTCATTGTCATGTTCTACAATGATGATTCTTTTATTTTTGTAAACCAATCCCAAAATGAAGAGGTTTTCTTATTTTGTATTATTGGAATTAAAATATTGCAAAAATGCATTAAGATGTTAACATTTTTTTAACAGTACAAATCAATAAATAATCAGCTTTATTAATCTTTAATTTTTTTATTTGAGAGATATTTTATTTACAATCAAAAGTGAAATGTTTTTTAAAAAGTGGATATTCGGCAGCCGAATATTCGGTATTAGGCCAAATCACTATTCGTTGTATCCCTAAGCCATATAATGGCGAAAACACCCAGATTAATTTTTAGAAATTGATAACTAGTTAATTTTTGTAATAATTGATGATTAGGAAATTAATAACAATATTTTTCATCTTCCTAAAGCTCTGAATAAGTCTTTATACTCACACATGTGATATAATTATAATGAATGTGAATATAATGTATATAATTATGCATGTTATTATTTTTCAGAGTGCAAAGGGTTAAAAAACACTTGGGTGCAACTGATATTCTAAGTTGTTGTCTAATATGAATGCAATTGTTTAAGGATTTTGTGTATTATATTATTTTATATAAAAGTATTTTTATGTTAAAAATATTTTATATAATTTTAAAAAATAAACCTGAAAATATTGTCATCCTAAGCTGGTATATCAGCTAGTGCTTAATATATAGGAATATTATATATAATTTTAAAAAATAAACCTGAAGATATTGTCATCCTAAGCTGGTATATCATTTAGTGCTTAATATATAGGAATATTATATATAATTTTAAAAAATAAACCTGAAAATATTGTCATCCTAAGCTGGTATATCAGCTAGTGCTTAATATATAGGAACAGATATGTAATATTAATTTATGGAATTATGTAAACTCCCTAAAAGGATGCTGCAATAAAAGCCTCAACTGCAAATCAGTATCCTGAGCATTCAAACCATTATTAAAGGTTATTTTTATTACTAGAAATTTTCTGTTTGTTTTATGAATATTTTGTATAGTTATAAATGTATTACATAGGTAATTGCCATTAATTGTACATCATCCAGTAGGGTTTCACTTGAAATTGTGACTATTCAAGTTCCTGTCTTTCTGTGAATCTTGAAATGGTTCCCTGAATTAGAAAATCAAGAGTTTCTTTCCTTTGAATAATATTATCCTGTAGTTAGGTTCTCCGAGTGAACTTATGAAATCATTCATTTTGAATGCCATTTTCATTCATTTCTAAAAAAAAAAGTTAGTGCCGATGATGATAAAGAGAGAATAGATAATTTTTTGAAGATATATTATTGTTTCTTTAATCAATATTTGTTGAGCTGATGACGCATGTTTCATATTGAGATTTTAGGAAAAAGACGAAAGGATGTTAATTGCAATATTATCTCTTCACACAATTTCTAATTAATATTCATGTTTTATTATGAACATTTTTTTTAAATGGCCCTATTTTGCTGCTTTGTTTATTAATATGCTTAGCATGTTTTAAGTTTTATTTTACATGATCTTCACTTTTAACTTTTATATAAATTCATGTTTATAAAAATCTGGTGCAGGTAACCCTCCTAGACATACGTTTTATTTTTTCTATGACTTGCATTAAAAAATCTTGAATATCAGAATTTTTTAATAAAGGTTATATTTTATACTTTTCCTGCATGTTTATCGGCATTAATAAAAAATGTGTATTGATATGATTTACAGTTTTTTTTTCCTTTTATTATTTCTTGAGATAGAGGTAAAAACAAATGTGTGTGTCTGTCTTTTGACACTCTACAAGGCACCGTTGGATCTAGAATTACCAAATTTGGCACAAACATACTTTTGAGGGTTGGAACTTCAGAGTGATTTTTTCAAAATTATAATGAATTAAAAATTAAACAAAATTCTGGCTTTTATTCAGGGTAACTTCTGAAAATGTTTAAAAAAAAAGATTTCTACACCAACTTAAAAAAAAAAGGTATCTTTTCACTGTCAAACAATTTCAACACCAAGTAAATTGTAGTGCAGTTTTCCCTAATTTTAAGAAACTTTTGAAAATATTTTTAAAATATGATTTGTAGCAATTCTGTTCATTATTGTAATGAAGTTAGTTAAGTTATGTTAACATCCTGTTTTGAAGTAACACAAGGGCTATTTTGGGATGGACCTTGCAATTTTGAACTACAGTCAGATATTGGGGACAACACCGGAGCTGGTACCCGCCTCTCCAAACTTCTGCACCACATCAGTGGGAGGATTTTTGGCCACTATGTATGATGTGATGTGCAACAGGCCACATACGTGGTGGATCTTTAGTGGAATTGGGTTTCGAACCTGGAACCCTCTGGACCCAAAGCCAGGACTTTACCACTGGGACACAGCGGCCCGTGTTATTGTGATAGAAGTCAAATTAAATCATGCATGACCAGGAATGGCGCTAGAGTTTGCCCGATAGGGGGGCACGGCCTCCCCAACAGGGGGCATGACCTGCTGTACGGCGGAACGAGTGTAAGAAAATTGGTCTCAAATTTTCGCCAGATTATTATTTATCAATTATAGTTGAATACCCTGTACAAAAATTTCCCCCGACAGGATACAAAATTTTTCCCCGATGGGGGGCACAGCATGTCCGGTCCCCCCTCTGGTGCCACCTCTGTGTATGACGGAAATATAAAATAATCTTTATTAAATCTTGTTTTTTTAGGGAATCCTGCCAAACAATTTTTGAACAATTGAATGTAAGGGTCAAACATTCAGTACATTTTAACTCTGATTATGCATCAGAGTTAAGTTCAAATACAAGTACTATAATACATTCTCTCCGTACTTTCCAATTCATTTCTTAGTCTTGTGTAGCAAATAATTCTTTAAGCTTAAATGAGTTGCATATTTAAATTAGTTGACATTTTATTGACTACTAGCAGTACGCTCACGGCGTTGCCCGTGGAATCAGGACTTCAACAAAATGAAAAAATAAAATAAAATAAAAAAAACGCCCACTATGACATGAAAAAGTTTTGAAAACAAAATCAAAACAAAAGATACACGTTATTGATTTTCCCGCTTATTTTTTTCGCGATAAACAATAATAAAAAGTTGCAACGTGAAAATTATTATTCTGCAAGCAAAGTATGCGATATGAATAAATACGGTAAGATACTGCCGAAGATAATAATCAAAGTTATTCAGTTGAAGGTCATGACGTATCCTGCGCGTCCGCCAATCAAAATTGCCAGTTACGTTCCGAAGAAGTGTCGCGTGAGGAACTCGATCGAGAAAAATAACTCTCAACCGTCCAGAAAAAAATTAATTAAAAAAACACGGGAAAAGATATTTTAATTGTTCTTGTGTTAAATCCGACAGAACCGTTCTAGTTATTATCTGAAAAAATTGAAATTAATAGTGTTATTAGAAAGTCGGATGCAACAAATTTAAAATCAAAAGTAACATCTCGATGCAAAAACTGGGTGTTTTTTAAAAATTTCTCAAAATTCAGTAAATTGCGTTAGAAATTCAAAACTAACTTCATTCGAACGGAAATCGCGTGCTCTTTCCGATGGTGTATCTATTTTTGTCGTACAATTATTTGAAACCATTCTATTGAGAAATTAGTGCGAAAAATCACCCAAAACAACACAAAACATTAAATAAAAAAATTTCTAGATTAAATTTTAAAATTTCGGCTTCTAGGTGCATTGAGTCACCATTACGACTACCTGTGTGCCAAATTTCATGGCTGTAAGTGCGATAGCTTCGTCTGGACATCGCAGACAAACACACACCCACACACACAAACATTGCCTTTTATAAGTATAGATGAATATGATGGGCGAGACGGCTAGTTTTGATATCCAAAATTAGACAATCTTATATTATTTCTATTTTTAAATGTTCAGAAGCAGCCCGAAGTAACTTTAACGACCGGGCAAGGCAACAATATGGGGCCCCCCCCCCCCCAACCAACAATTTTTTTTTACAATTCTATAATGTCTGTATTCTAAATGTCAAACAAGCTTTTACTTAGAAATATGCATTTTTATCTGCAAACTTAAAATATTATGGTGAGAATTTTTAAACTTCAGCTACTTTTAAGATTGATTGTATAGATGCCTTATTGAAACTAAAATAATATGCTCAACAAATTTAAAAAATATATGGTTTTATTTCTGAAGTCTAGTAAACCATTTTTTTTTTTTTTTTTTCACATTCCCGCTCTGGCACCATGGGCAGTTGCCCGGGGCTAGGGCCAGGGTCGGATTTAACCTTTGTACCGCTCCGTGCAAAAGTAAAAAATTTCGCCCTATGGAAATATAATGTAAGCATTCTAAAAAAAAGTTATATGGTCTTTTGTCCATTTTTTAGCGAACGTCAAAATTACAACAGTGTAGCTCAGAAACGGGGTGGCGCCAGTGGGGTGTCCGGGAGGGTCAAGACTCCCTTGGGGATACTGTACACCCCGTCAGGGCAAATGTTTGCACCCTGTTCACGAAAGGGGCTCTTCAACTAGTAGATAAATATAGATCTGGCGAAAATTTCAGAGAGTCATCAATCACACCTCCCCTTGTACAGCAGCAGATCGTACACCCCCTGTCGGACTCTAACGCCACTACTGCTCCGTAATTGACACAAATACTTGTAATAACGTTCTACTTAAAATACTTCATTTAAATAAACTGTTAGCAGGATTATAATTCAGGCGAATATTTGTTTTTTAACGAACTTTTAGTTCAGAGAATTCTCTAATTAATTCAGAAACATCTGAACTGTTACTCAGATCATACTCAACTCCTCATATAGCGAAGTCTGACAATCTTGTTTGAGATGTTGTGTTCTCAAATAGTTCTCGGTTATTTTTAGTTTGGAAAAACTACGCTTCCCGGATACAACACTTATTGGAAGAGTTAGTAAAATTCTGAGAGCAATGCTCAAGTTTGGAGCAAAATTAATTTTTGCTATCAATTTCGAAACTTCCAAAGGTGATAAATCTTTTTTCAACAGAGGACACACCACTGATATTTCATCACAAAGTTCTAGGCTGTTTATATCCGATGATTCTCCGTCTGTTAAAATGGTTTCCAAAACTTTGCAATTGGCCAAAATTACAGAAGAACTAACATCTTTTAGTTCATATACAGTCGGACCTCTATTTAACGAACTTCTATTTTGTGAATTTCTCTATTTTGCGAACTTTTTCTTGGAACCAAGAACATTTTGTGAATTTCTTCGTAAAATAACCTCCAAATAGCGAAGTGCATTCTCTATTGAACGAGCTTTTTCTTGTGATCCAATATTTTTTTTTCTCCCTATTTCTCAAAATATTTCTAAACATTTCAAAATTATTCTTTCTTTTAACACATTTTAGGGTGATCAATGACCTTGAAGCTGGAAAATGTCGAAGCGAAAGTGCTTGAGCATCAAAGAAAAAAAAATTTAATTCAAGGGGTGGATAAAGGCGTGAAAAAAAAAAGGATATCGCTTTAAAATTTGGTATTTCTCCAAACAGCTTATCAACCATAATGAAAAAATCATGATAAGATACAAAATTATGAACCATCGAATTCTTGTTCAAAACGTTTAAAAGCATGTGTCTATGAAGATGTGGATGAGGCAGTTTTGAAGTGGACAGTGTGAAAAACAAAAACAATACAGCATTAAATTGCGATGAAGACGAAGATGATGAAGATGGAAATGATCATGATGCAGAAATCAACAAACCATCGTATGATGAAATGCTAAAATTCATTAATTTTAATATAAAATTATTTTTTTAAATTGAAAATACAGTGTATTCCCGGACAATGTTTTGTTTTATTCTTGTTTTTCTTGCAGATTTCTTTTTGGTGGGTAAAATATAAAACAAATAGATGTTAATTTACAAAATAAAGGTGTGATTAATTACTTTTTTTAATAATATATAGAGTTTATGAATTTAAAATCTGTTTTGTGTAATTTAAAGTATTTTAAAAGGTGAATCTCTATTTAACGAATTTTCCATATAACGAACTTTTTTTCGGGATTTAGCGACTTCGTTAAATAGAGGTCCGACTGTATATGATGCAGAAAACAGAAGTAACTGTTGTGGTGTTGCAGCTGAGAAAATTTTCGTTCTAAATAATTTATTGCAGTGTCAACATGGTGGTAAACGAATTCAATTTTGTATTTTTTCCTGTGCATCGATTATTGGCTCATCCTGATTTTCATAATCAAATTGTCTTTTTCGCAGACGAACTCGATGTCTCGATTCAAAATTTTTATCTGCATCTATTTCGGATGTCTTTTCGCCAGCATTGACAAGGATGACATTAAAGTGATTATCCGATCTCAAATTCTTAAAAAAAGATTGGAAAGATTATATAATAGATTACTGGAGTAGTGCCTTGAAAGTTTTGTGGTCATTAATGTAGGAATTGTATTTTCCCAGTCTAGCTTAAAAGCGTAAGTTTAATTCCTTCCTAATAATATTCTTTCACTTTCCGTAAAAGCCAGTGGCGAATCCGGGGGGGGGGGGGGGCCGCGCCGGGGGCCCCCCCCCCCCCCCAGAGCTAAATTAAAATTATTTTATGTAAAATCACTACAACTGTTTGTTCTTAATTTTCATTGGTAAAAAAATAATAAAATCGTGAGAACATTGCTTTCTGGCCTGTCAGGCTCAACAATTTTCCTACTTTTCTAGTCATTCCACTTGTACTTGTAGCGTTGACGCGGTCGAAAACATTTTTGGCTAGTTATTTCATTGTATTTTTTATTAAATTAACGAAAGTATTGAATTGTTCTTTATGATTCTTATTGTCAGGTGAGGAAAGTCTGTAAAGTTAAAGTGTTTTGGTTTACATAAGCCACGAGACTTGACATTCGTCACTACGACACAAAATTTTTATGACCTCACCCCCCGGCCCCAGACCCGAATCCTTGATTCGCCACTAATACAAGCTCATTTGAATATTGTTGTGTCAGCGGAAAGATATCGGAAGATGACGATCACGCGTTTTCTCACGCTAATCACGTGATGCGTAGGTGTAAGCTCTCCATTAAAAAACCCAGGGTAATGTTTGAATCCTGAGGAGATGAATTTTTGAATTCAGATATGCGGTACAGTGGCGGTTTTCCGCACAGGCGCTAGAGGCGGTCGCCTCGTACCTCTAGACTCGAAGGGGCCTCAAAATCTATTCCACATACATCGCAGTGCTAAGCCGATGGCGAATTTACAATATTGCAGCCTTGTTTCAAGGTAAAGCATTCCTCACAGAAAATATTACCTTCTTTCTTTTTTCTTTAAAAAATAAATAAACGAATAAAAATAGCCAAAGGGGGAGTCGTTGGGGGTGGGAATAAGCCCTACTGTGGCATATGCCTATCATTACTGAAAATTGAGACGTGTGTTTGTGTTCTAAATAGAATGAGTTAAGGAGAAGAAGGTAGCGTTCCTTTGGCATTGTACCCAGGATGAAAGGGTCTGTTAATTGCTTTGTAGAAACCTGCAAAGCGGGTTACTTTGAAGAAAAAATGTTTATTCCAGGCCTGATTATGAAATAGAAAAATTAGGCAACCGCCTATGGGCCCCGTAACTTTTGGGGAGGGGCTGAAACCTCGTTTTTTTTGCATTATTTTTAAGATAAAAGTGAGGGAAACAAAACGTTAGAGATCCGGTAAATAACAACGTTAGAAATGACAAAAAATTAATAGATTTTAGAAGATAAGCATAAATGTAAAATTGGAAGTACAAATAAATTTATTTACGTTACGTTTTTGTCATCAATTTAGATTTCCTAGGAAGGGCCTCAAAATACTATGCGCCTGTGGCCTCATATAGTCAAAATCCGCCACTGATACGGTAGGTGAGCATAACGAGCTAAGGGGGTCTTTTCCCTGTCAGCACGGCGGCGATGGGCGATGGCTGCAACTAAACCTTTAAACGAGGTGTAAGTTGATATGTAACTTAAGTAAGTAACAAACCCTAAATCCCTCTTGTCTAAACTGTAAATAATACCTGTGTAAATACTTTTCTCATTTCATATTATGCTGTTTTAATAATAAATAATTTAGTTTTCATCTACTGTTTCTCCTCCTTTATCTTTGGTGCATTTACCCCTAGAGTGTTCCTTAGATGAAGCATTTTTAGCTGTAGGCGGGGTTTGGGATTTAACCTCCCACCTTTTTCTCCACAGAATTGGCGGCTCAGGCCGTAATCATAATAATTCTTCCCACATTAATACAAAAAATTAGATTGTTTTATTGTTTTTTAGAATTTTTTCAGAATCTTTTCTTATTAATCCAGAAACTGTTGCGATTTTTTTCTCTCATTTTGTTTCTGCAATTTTGCGCCTGTCGATTTTTTTATTCCGTGCTCGGGCTAACGGAGTGTTCGTCCGGCCCTGTAAATGGTAATAATGAAACCCCACTTAAATTTCTATGCTATCATACTTACCACCATTTTATGGAATTTGAGTTGGACTATTGGAAACTGTACATAAGTGTATAAAGTAATATATTTTGATCTCTATGAATAGCTGGAAGTAAACAAAGATTGAACTTAAAATCTTAACCTCAGATCTAACCATGAACACATAAGTCTAGTTTATAAAATACTAGCAGTATGCGCAAGGCGCTGCCCGTGGAATTAGGATTTCAACAAAATGAGAAAAAAAAATGGCCCACAATGACACGAAAAAGTTTTGAAAACAAAAGATACAAATTATTAATTTTCCCGCTTATTTTTCTTCGCGATAATCACGTTTGAACTGCAGAAAACAGCGCAGAGTACCATAAACTTTGAAGCCACATTATGTAAATATCTCCTTGAAGTCATATTTAACTTTTTCTAGTCTTCTCTAACTAAAGATATCAGCCATATGTTTGACTATCAAACAGTATAAAAACAAACAAATTAAAAGAATTATCTGTCAATGCGAAGCAAAGAAGTTATGACGTCACGTGACTTCGACGAAATGCATGTTGGGAAAATACGTCACGCGACCTTGATTACGAAGAATCGTGAAGGAAATTTTGAAACGAAAATTCTTTAACACTTCAGAAAAAAATTAATTAAAATTCAACCAATTGTTTAATTTTGACCATTCTTGTTTTAAATCACAGAGAAACGTTATATTTATCACTTCAACAAATTTCAAATTGATAACAAAATTAGAACGGCGGATGCAAGAAATTGAAGTTCCAAATTAAGTTTTTTAGGGTTAACCGACTATTCTTTAAAAAATTTTCAAAATTCAGTACATTACGTTAGAAATTCTAAATTAACTTTATTAGAACGGAAATCGTTTGCTCTTTCCGATGGTGTATCTATTTTTTTCGTACAATTATCTGAAGCCATGCTATTGAGAAATTAGTGCGAAAAATCACCCAAAACAACACAAAATATTAAATAAAAAATTTTCTAGATAAAATTTTTAAATTCCGGCTTCGAGGTGCATTGAGTCACCATTATGACTACCTGTGTGCCAAATTTCAAGGCTGTAAGTGCGATAGATTCGTCTGGACATCGCACGCACGCACACACACTTTGTCTTTTAAAGTATAAATGTTCTTTATCTCTTTCTAGGTAGATTTCTTATAGGAAGTCTACTTATTGCAATTGTTCTCATGACACGACTTCCGGAAAATTTCTGAGAATCTTCACCCATCATGCCTCCTAGAAGCCAAAACTACCCTTCGTTCAAATATATAACGCTTTTGCCCATTATTTATTTATTTACAACCCACGTCGACCCGCGCACCCAATGGGTGTGGAGCGGTTAAACGGTCGACTAGTCCAGTAAACGAAGGGTTTGAAATATATATATATATATGGTTTTGGAAATTGGTACACATGTTCGTGAGGAGCTTATGTTGAACATGCTAAAAGTCCATGGTCCTGAGGGGTGAGCTCGCGTCGCCATCTTGGGTTTCAGCCCTCCTTTTTCAGTTTTTCCTGAATATCTCGAAAACTATTCAGTTTACAAATTACAAATGATTTAACAAATTAAAGAGCGTAAAATTCCCTACTAATACATACTTTTATTTTACTTCTAGCTTTAATAGTCTTGGAGCTAATGGGTCTCAAAGGCTGCCGCCATCTTGGATTCCCCCCTTTTTCAGATTTTCTTGAATATCTCGAAAACTATGCAATATTTAAATTGTATGTGATCTAACAAATTAAAGAGCATGCGATTCCTTACAGATTGGTACTTTAATTTTTCTTCAGGGTTTAATAGTTTTTGAGATAATTGGTCTCAAAAAGAATGAATTTTTAAAAAAAATTAATTGATAGTACAATAAACGAAGGATTTGAGGAAAAACAAAAAGTCATACAGTTTTTAAAAATGGTACAAATGTTCTCGAGGGTGTCTGGTTGAACATAGTAAAAGTCCCCGATCCGGGGGGGGGGCGCTCGCGCCGCCATCTTGGATTTCATCCCCCATTTTTAGTTTTTCCCGAATATCTCGAAAAATATTCAGTTTTCAAATTTCAAATGATTTAACAAATTAAAAAGCGTAAAATTCCCTACAAATATATACCTTTACTTTCCCTCCAGCTTCAATAATCTTGGAGGTAATGGGTCTCAAAAGTTGTCGCCATCTCGGATTTCCTCCCCCATTTCAGATTTTCTTGAATATCTCGAAAACTATGCAATATTTAAATTACATGTGATTTAACAAATTAAAGAGCATGCGATTCCCTACAGATTGGTACTTTGATTTTTCTTCAGGGTTTAATAGTTTTTGAAATAATTGGTTTCAAAACGAATAAATTTGTAAAAAATCTTAATTGATAGTACAATAAACGAAAGGTTTGAAGAAAAACAAAAAGTCATACAGTTTTTAAAATTTGTACAAATGTCCTCAAGGGTCTCTGGTTGAACATAGTAAAAGTCCCCGATCCTGGGGGGGGGGGAGCTCGCGTCTCTATCTTAGATTTCATCCCCACATTTTTTGTTTTTTCTCGATATCTCGAAAAGTATTCAATTTTCCAATCAGAATTGATATAATAAATTAAAGAGCGTAAAATTCCCTACAAATACATATTTTGTTTTACTTCCAGCTTTAATAGTTTCCGAGATAATGGGTCTCAAAGTTTATCGCCATCTTGGATTTCATCCCCCTTTTTTAGTTTCTCTTGAATATCTCAAAATTTATTCAATTTTTAAATTACATGTAATACAGAAATTGATGATCGTAAAATTCCCAACAAGTGCATTCTTTTATTTTTTTTCCTAGCTTTAATACTTTCTGAGATATGTAAGAAAAACTAAGACTGGGGGTATAAAATCCAAGATGGCGGCAAATGTTGAGACCCATTTTTTCCGAAACTATTGAAGCTAAAACAAAAATAAAAGCATGTATTTGTAGAGAATTTTACGCTCTTTAATTTGCTTATTACATGTAATTTGAAAATTGAATATATTTCGAGATAGTCAAGAAAAATTAAAAAAGGGGGATGAAATCCAAGATGGCGATAACCTTTGAGACCCATTATCTCGGAAACTATTAATGCTGGAAGAAAAACAAAAATATGTACTTGTAGGGAATTTTACGGTCTTTAATTTGTTATATCAATCCTAATTTGAAAATTGAATATTTTTCGAGATATTCGGTAGAAACTAAAAATGGGGGATGAAATCCAAGATGGCGGAGCGAGCCCCCCCTCAGGATTCGGGACTATTACTATGTTCAACAAGAGACCCTCAAGAACATTTGTACCATTTTTAAAAACTATATGATTTTTTTGTTTTTCTTCAAACCCTTCGTTTATTGTACTGTCAATTAAGATTTGTTACAAATTTATTTGTTTTGAGACCAATTATCTCAAAAACTATTAAAGCCTGAAGAAAAATCAAAGTATCAATCTGTAGGGAGTCGCACGCTCTTTAATTTGTTAAATCACATGTAATTTCAATATTGAATAGTTTTCGAGATATTTTGGAAAAACTAAAAAAGGGGGATGAAATCCAAGATGTCGCCGCGAGCTCACTCCTCAGGACCGGGGACTTTTAGTTCGTTCATCATCAAACCCTCACAAACACGTCTACCAATCTTCAAAACTATATGATTTAATGTTTTTTTCATCACCATTTTGGACCTTCGTTGGCTACATTAGACGGGGAAAGCACACACTCGCCCTCTGGTGGCCGGAAAGAAACAAACAAGGTAATACAAAGCAGTGCACCGACAGACAGTACAAAATTGCAAATCATAAAATAAGTACAAAAATAGTAACGCTTTTATAATAATAACGCTTTTGCCCATGTTATCTTGTGAACACGATAACTGGAGTAATTTTTATTTCATTTCAACCGGCGTGTGATATAATGTAAGGATGGTGAAATTCTCGACCGAGTTCGTAGATAGGCTATCCAGCTCAAAGGGGGTGGAAATGGTGAGGGTTGAAATTTTCATTTCCCCATAATTCCCTTACGATTGAAGATAGAAAGAAAATTCTAATGAGGCAATTTATCGCCTTATCATAGCGAACAATTTTTGTATTTAAAGTTTTTTGGTAGCTGCAATTGCTTAGAAGTTATGAGCTGAAATGTGATTTTCCGCCCTTCCCCCCCTTTAAATTAAAATTGCCTTTTAGCATATGCATATTACACCTTGTTTTAATGCTCTCATCATTTGAAGTCTCTTCCACCCTCTTTCATTCTTGCAGCTCCAACTATAATGAAAATAGAAGACGAAATGTTGTTTTTCTTATTATCTCCAATCAAAAGAAATCTACCTTTGCCTTCCGGCTTGCCGGCTGGGATTTTTTATGTATCAAATACATATGTAGTTGCCGGTTTATTATTTTTTCAATTTCCCTTCCTCCAAACTTCCACGCCACACCAGCCGGAGGCTGTTTGTCCTCGACGTCAGATTTAGCATACACTAAGCTCTCATATACGATGCATCTTTGGTGGAAGCTTGTTTCGAACATGGGACCCTCCGGTTAAGAAGCTGAGTTTGAAGGTCTCCGCGGGTGAAGTCGTGCCATTGATTTCTGAGTAGGAACTCGTAATAGAGAATCGTATTAGCTGCGATCTATGTATTAAAGCAGTGGTTCCAAAGTGTCCGCTGCGGCACCCTGGGAATCTCGACTTCTTCACGTGTCTTGTATAACTTTCATAATTTTATTTACATTTTTAATCCAGTTTCATGGATCGCGAGATTTTTGCAGATTACCTATCGCTTGGATTGAGAAATATGTTTTCAAAATCGATAATTTTGCATGGTTTCAAGACCCATTGAATGCCACTGCTCCGTCTGCAGTCGAAGATAATCTGATTGAGTTGTCTTGTGACAATGCGTTAAGACAAAAGTGACCGGCGTGGAATTAATTGGGTTTTTGTTGTCAGTAGAAGGTGAATATCCACTCCTAAGTGCGAAAGCTCGGAGAATTTTAACCCCAATGGTGCTTCTTATTGGATCGAAGCCGTGTTTTCGGCAGTCCTGTTTAATTCCACTGTCTGAGAAAATGAATAATGACCAACAGGCTCATCCATCCCACTGACCATTATATTTATTTAAGTCCATGCAATAAAATTTTAAATAACCTAAAATGTGTTTTATTTATTTATACGTGAGCTATACAAAAACTAGTGACTCTTTTGCAAAAAGTTCTTGTTGGAGTTTTACACAGGACGCCTCGAAAAAAGTCTGAATTCACCAAGGGCGCCTCGGAAAAGTATGGATTCACCAAGGGCGCCTCGGAAAAAGTCTGGATTCACCAAGGGCGCCGAGAATCGAAAAGGTTTGGGAACTACAGTAGAGTCTCCCTACAACGAAGTTTCCCTACAGCGAATTTCTCCCTATAACGAAATATTTAATCGGAATGTTAAATAACATTCAAAATATTCTCCATATAACGAAGTGGTTGTCTCCCTATAACGAATTTTTTTCAGACCTTTATCTTTTCGATTTTTGTCATTTTTGAAGATAGTTGCTAATTTCTGTGCAAACAAATCGTTCGAATGTGCAACCACTCGCATTGTTCATTCCAGCGATAACACATAACAATAGAATGCTATGTGAAGGGTAATGCAGTTGTGGGGACCTGGGTTTGTACAGAGGGAGCAACATTTCTACGGGTCAAGATTCCAAGAATCGGGGTCGAGTGGGGGTGGAAACAGCAAATGGATGTGACAATACGCATTTTATGTTTATCCGTACTAGTACATATTATTCTCTAAATTGGTGAATTGTCTTCACTTTTGAGCATTTTGTTTATACAATAAAAATTAGCATAATTTTAACAAATTTATAATAAATATTACTTCATTTTTAATTGAAAATCACAATTAAATATTTTTGAACTTGTAGCACACACTAAAAGGTTTGTAACATTTACTTAAATAACAGCAAAACTCTCTAATCTCCGTATAACGAAATTTTCTCTATAGCGAATTTTTCAACTGGAACCAAGCGATTTCGATATAGGGCGATTCCACTGTATAAGATAAAACCAGGTTTAAATGCCCTGGGCTGTTCCTCCTCCTGCACCCTAATTTTGTTTCTAAAATCGTTTATATTTCTAAAAAGTCTAGCGCTTCGTGAATGTAATGGTTTCTCATGTGTGGTTTTATATCCAAATTCAAAATAGATCCAGTTTGTCTTTTATGGTTTTATTGACACACACAACACCACTACGACATATATATATATATATATATATATACAAGTAGAATCACACGGCTTATAGCGGGATCAAAATCTACACCCACTCGGAGGTAGGGTCAAAAGGAATCTGAGGATGCATCCCTGCGGGGGTGGGGGATGACAGTTCTACTTTTCTCTTTCTGGGATTACTGTAGTCAAATTGCCACATCTTGGTTATTAAATCCGTAAATACCTATTTGCAGAGATGTCCTGTTTTCCTATTAAACTAGGCTAGGGATTAACAAATGTTTAAAATAATTGATAATGTGATTTGTAATTCAGTATTTATATCATTCATTATTATTTATTTATATTTATTAATATTACTACTTTGTAATTCATTTCTCCCGTCATGTCTTGCAATGGGTGTACCTAAATCGGGGCTTATTTTTTGTGGTAGGACTTACAATACGAACATCCTGAAAATGATGCTAAGGTTTGTTTTCGGTGAAATTCAATTATCTTAAGAGATTATAAAGGAACCTTTGCGTCAAAATTAAGTTACCCGAGAAATAGTTACCCTTGGATACCACACCCTTCTAGGTGTGCATCTGGTGCAAAACATCTGCATTTTGCACGCGTTTCTCTCACAGAAAGTAACTTTTGTGTGGATGCGCTTAAAAACGAGACTTGTGCAAATCCAGGAAGTGAAAACAGCTCATCGTTTTTTGCCGTAACTATCACTCGCGGATCGATTAAAAGGTTACCGACCTCGCCACCGAGACCTCCACGAAATTGCATAAAAAAGGTTTATCGAAGGGAAAAAAATAATACATCCACCTCACTCTTTCTTTTACCTTCCTGTAACCCAGATTTAAGAAAAATATCACTTCACCCCCCAAGCCTTTGCACCACTCAGAAACACATCTTCACCCGTGGGTGAAAGGCGCAAAAAAGGTGGTTCACAGCTGTTGGAAAGGCATAAAAAAAGTTACGATCCTCCACGTCAAAGCGGGCACCCGTTATTTGAATATTCTCCAGCGCCCTTTTTTGAGTGGGAGCCTCACCCCAACTCGAAGGGGTTTCCCCCTGCCGTCGAGGGGATCGGCCGTTTTATAGATAGGGTGCATTGTCATCCCTCGGTGGTCGGGTTTGCCCATCATTTAGTTAGTCGGAAAGGCAGTAAAAATGTTTTTTTTTATGTCCCCGAAGGCTACATTTCCGGCAACAGAACCTTGGGATTGGAGATTGATTCCGCAGCTGTGTGCACTCGCCTGATCCGGACGGTGATATAATTAGAGGGAATTCTTCGTGCGCGGAAGAGAGATGGTTAAACAAATTGAGTCTTGTTGAATTTGGGATGGTTGCTTTGGATTGGCATCTCCCTGTCAGTTCCCTCGGAAAAGTCTGCGGACAAATGTTTGCCGTTCATTTTTCTTGCTCACTTTTTCGCCATTCTTCACGGAGACCGCGGGGACAGAGTCTCGGTTTCAGTGGCGTAGGAACGGGAGGGGGAAATTAGAAGGAGTTATAAATGCAGTGTCGTAGCGACCGAGTGCAAGGGGGTGTAGATGCCCGGGGCGTCAGTTTTAGGAGGCGCCATGAAGTCAAAATACACTGCGTTTATATAACTTTTTAAAGTAAAATATGACGAGGAGTATAAATATGTATAATATTCTCCGCCCCCTCCCTATACTCTGACGAGAGAGGGGAAACAAGGATTTTATTCTTCTGCCGCCACTTACCCTCACTACGCCACTGGCCATGGTGACAAATCATTAGTGGGTTTATGCAACTTTTCAAAGCCGAATTCTACCAGGGGCCGAAAATATGGCATGGCCCGGGAGGCGTTCACACAATCTAAACCACTGTGTAGATGGGCGCCAGTCTTAGAAGGCTCCATTGCGATGTAAAATGAGTGCGATCATGCCTCTTCTTAAAGTCAAATACAGTGAAACCTCGATTAACCGTCGCCGTCCGGATCAGAGCTGTGACGGATAACCGAATAGACGGATAGCAGTAATCTTTTAATACATATGTACAGTAACGTGATGTCACTGCTGATGTGGGAGGAAAATGAAAATAAGATCACATTTAAAAGAGAACAATACATGCATGCTGTATTTAATTTTACCAAACGATCAATATAAACTTCAGTACATGAATAGTAATGTACAGAAATGTATTGTGTAATACTATAAACCTACATTATTTTGACGACAACGGATAACTGAATATGACAGTTAAACGAGTGACGGGTAACCGAAGTTCCAATGTATAACGGAAGAATGAAAAATTAATACCATTTACTGTCCATGCGCGACTGCTCGTTTTCGAAATCTTAGGATCTCAAATATTGGGTTGCGTAATAATTCATGACCATTTTCGAAATCTTAGGATCTCAAATATTGGGTTGAGTAATAATTCATGACCGTTTTTACCTTTCTTCTCCAAATTTAAAAATGCAAGCGAAAATAGAGATCTTAATGCTCTTCAAACTGGAGTATTTGAAATTACGTCTGTCTGTGTGCCTGTATTTCTGTGAACACGATAACTTGAAAACTATTAGAGATATAGGGATGAAATTTGGTGTGTGGTCTTTACACATAATTTGTAGGTTTCTATCAAATTTTGGACAAAATCCGTCAACGGGAAGTCTGTATGTCCGTGTTAATGTAAACGCGATAACTCACAAACTTCAATAGCTAGGTGGATAAAATTTGGTACACATTTTTATCACCAGGAATGTAGGTCCCTTTCAAATTTTGGACCCAATCCGTCGAAGAGTTGACTGTCTGTCAGTCTGTAGAATCGCGTACTTTTGAACGCAATAACTGCTTTAAAAAATTGCTTTGAAAATGAAATTTGGTATGTGGCCTTCTTACCTTAATGGTAGATTTGTGTCCAATTTTTGTGTCAATCGGTTAAAAAAAAGGCGCTCAAATTGCAAATTTCGTTTCCTTTATCCTACACCCAGCCCTATTGGTAATCAGACCGGCTTCTAATTCCACTTCCGCGTTGGACGACCTTCGGAAATCGTGATATGACGCTTTGCTTATTTTTTTTCTCCATTGCGTTAGGGTCCTTGTTCGTTTTGCTGCCCTTTAGCTTATTTTTTTCTCTACATGCGTTAGGACTATACGAGAAAGTTTAGGAGAGAATGAAAAGTAGATTAGAATAGCAGTCATTTCTTCCCCATTATTTGTTTTTAAAGTCTGAAAGTATCATTTTCTCAACAGAAAAATCAAAGCCCGCAAGTGAGTCTCATGCCACGATTTGTGCTTCTTGGGGTAGGGTAGGAAACCCAGTGAGTATGTTGGACAGTGAGTACTGTAATCGCAAAATAAGCATTGCTGGAACGCTCTAACCTGGGAGACAAAAATCGCGCTGTTTTAAAGACGTTTACGCAATTTTTACTTTCTCGTATACGAGGTATATAAAGAGAAAGTACTGTAATCGTCAATAAATTCGAACTCGAGATTTTGACGAATCTCCTCGTTTTAGACCTCCCTGAGTCCGAAAAACACAATTTTGGAATTATGCCTGTCTCTGTGTCTGTCTGTCTGTGAACACGATAACTCCAAAACTATTAGAGATACAGGGCTGAAATTTGGTATGTGAACTTGACACATAATTTGTAGGTTTCTATCAAATTTTGGACAAAATCCGTCAACGGGAAGTCCGTCTGTCTGTATGTCCGAAGACATGCGAACACTATAACTCAAAAACTTGAATAGTTAGATGGATAAAATTTAGTACACAGTTTTATCATCATGAATGCAGGTCCGTATCAAATTTTGGACTAAATCCATCGAAGGGTTGATTGTCTGTCGGTCTGTATAATAGCAATAACTTCTTAACAAAATTACTTAGATAAATGAAATTTGATATGCGGCCTTCTTACCTTAATTGTATATTTGTGTCCAATTTTTGTGTCAATCGGTTAAAAAAAAGGCGTTCAAATTGCAAATTTTATTTTCTTTATCTTGCACCCATCCCTATTGGTAATCACGCCGGCTTTTAATTCCACTTCCGCGTTGGACGACCTTCGGAAATCGTGGTATGACGTTTCGCTTATTTTTTTTTCTCCACTGCGTTAAGGGTTCTTGTTCGTTTTATTGCCTTTTAACTTGTGTTTTTCTTTACATGTGTTAGGACTGTACGAGAAAGTTTAGGGGAGACCACTCCCGCTGGTTTGTTATTTATTTCTCGTAAAAAAAAATTTAAAAAATACTGTGCCGGCGTTCCGGCTCCACTACATTCCTGATTTTGGACGTTTTCGTTTCGAGCGATTGGGTGAAAAATGCGATGCATATTGACAAGTTTGGCCAAAAGACCACCTATCAAATCTCATTCACCTACGCCGTTGTGTTTTACAGTTATCGTGCTCGGTACTTCACAAAACCAAGAAAGGATTTAACATCTATTTGGTGGCAAAATCTACTAGGCCAGAGGTTCCCAAGTTTATTCCCTCGTGTACCCCTTGAATAAGCCCTGTACGATGTGCTCGTTCACGATAACGGGGGGTGACGTCTGGATTTAGCATGCACTCCTTGATTAATCTTTACATTTTCGCGTACCCCCCTACTATCATATCCTACTCCCCACCATCCGTCTATGCATAGAAGTTGTTATCAATAATGTTAAGGGCTTATGTTATGTTAATTTAACAGTCAAATGACTCGCATTAATAACATTTGCTGGACTTTTTTTTATTTTGCAGTTTTACAATACTGTTACGAACATGGAAAGTCGCTTCCCAGCAATGTTAGTCATATGGTTGGGAAGAGAGTTTTACAAGGTTAAGCATGGAGTGATAGGCAGCGGTTGTTCCGGGATCCCTGACCTTGGCGGCCATTTTGGCGACAAATAGATGATTCCAGAAAATGCAACCCTTTTCTCGAAATTTCTATTAGGAAATGGAATACGCTTGAATATACGAGAAAACTCCTTGTGACGTCACGGCCTGTCGGAGAGAGTATAAAAGGATCGCGCCTGTTTGTAACAATAATCTTAGTTCAACGAAAAAATAAATGAAATCAGTATTGTGATAATTCCGCATTAACTTATAAGGATGGCAAAAAATTCCACTTTGTAAAATCAACTTTTCAAGTGTTATAGTTATTAAATAGCAAGCATTCAATTTTGAAAACGAAATTCTGTAACTTTTTAAATTCCTTTTTTTCCCGCCATTACCAACTTTGATTTCGCGTACCCCCAACTAGTCCTTCGCGTACCCCTAGGGATACGTGTACCACAGGTTGGAAATCTCTGTACTAGGCAATAAATGATCAAGGATGAAAATCAGCAGACTAATGTCTTTTCTAATAGAGCATGAAAACCTTATTAAATCCCAACATGACCAAAACAATGTTACGAATTCTGCCTCTTCCTTGGACTCAGAAACAGTCTCCCCAAAAAAAAAAAAGACAAACAAGATCCTAATCGTCCTTGAATTCACGAGTTTAAATTTACTACGAGTTTACTACTATACTTACGAGGTTAATTGTATTTCCTTAGGTCTTCAAAAGGCAAGAAACATTCAAACAATCAATATAAAAATGTAAACACAGTGGAATCTCCCTATAACGAAATCGCTTGGTTCCAGTTGAAAAATTCGCTATAGAGAAAATTTCGTTATACGGAAATAAGAGATTTTTGCAGTTATTTAAGTAAATGCTACAAACCTTTTAGTATGTGCGATAAGTTCAAAGATATTTAATTATGACTTTCAATTAAAAATGAAGTAATATTTATTATAAATTTGTTAAAATTATACTAATATTTATTGTATAAACAAAATGCTCAAAAGTGAAGACAATTCACCAATTTAGAGAATAATATGTACTAATACGAATAAACATAAAATGAGTATTGTCACATCCATTTGCTGTTTTCACTCCTACTCCATCCCGATTCTTGGAATCTTGACCCGTAGAAATGTTGCTCCCTCTGTAGAAACCCGGGTCCCCAAAACTGCATTACCCTTCACATAGCATTCTATTGTTATGTGTTATCGCTGGAATGAACAATGCGAGTGGTTGCACGTGTGAGCGATTTGTTTGCACAGAAATTAGCAACTTTCTTCAAAAATGACAAAAATCGAAAAGTTAAAGGTCTGAAAAAATTCGTTATAGGGAGACAACCACTTCATTATATGGAGAATGTTTTGAATTTTATTTAACATTCCGATTAAAAATTTCATTATAGGGAGAAATGCGTAGTAAGGAGACTTCGTTGTAGGGAGACTCTACTGTAGTTTATAGCAAACTGTGTGACAGCCTCAAGGTTTGTCAGGAGGCTGCTACTTACATTACATTATACCACCTGCATCCCCGTGTTTAGAGCCATTTGGATCCTTTCCGGTTTGGATGGGTGGAGGCGAATTTTATTTTTTAAGAAAGGACAAAAACAAATAATAATGAAAAAGAAACATACACTGGACAGAACAACATAGAAAAAAAATACGTAGAGGAAAAAAAAAAGTCATAAGTAGCCGGAAGTGTGTGTCAGTCTGGGTGGATGCGTGCTCAATGATTATCCTCTACAATGAGATTGACATATGAAACGCATGAGGAGTCGAAGTCGGGTTCTTGATAAGTTATTCGTAAGAATGTTTTCCAACCACTGTAATTTAAGTGACACTGTAGGAGTTTGGAAATGCCAGGAGAGGGTAAACCGACATTTTGTGGCATAGTGCATTGGATCTCCTTTTTATCAGCACGAGCAGTTGTCATGTGTTCGAAGATTGAAGGGAAGGGCCCGTGTCCTGTAACGAACATTAGCTCTTCTCTATTCCACCCTACTGGCTTGTTTGAGACCCTAGGCACTATATCGTGTGTACTGCGGCCAGTTTGCTCCGTTGTCCCAGTTGTCTTGCCAGATGCTTAAGGGCCGTAGCACACTAGCTTATATTTCGTCACCAAGGGCGAGCGAAACCGCTTCTCGGGCGTTTGAACCGGTTTTATTAGCCCTCAAAGCGTAGATGGGAGCTTTCGAACAGAACTAAAAACATCCATGCAAGTTCATGGGCGTGAATAACTGAACCAATCAGGTTCGACTCGCCAGTGACATCACTGAAAACTTAGGCGCGATTTTCGGGATACACAGAAGCCATTTCGTACCGTGTTCACGCCATGGATGCTAGAAAATATGTTTGGACCGCAGAAAAAGAGACGGCTTTAATTGATTTTATTCAAGAAAGGCCGGCTCTCTGGAATCCAGTAAATTGCAATTATGCAAAAAAAAAAAAAACTTTTAAAAAGTTATGCTACGAAAGCGTTTGTGAAGAAATGGCGAAAAGATGGCCTGAAGACGCGCTGCGTAGTAATAATATGCAACTTTTTTATTTTAATTTTTTATTGAAATAAGGTAGATGCTCCAGTTTTTGCCACATTAAGAGAAAATTAGAATTTTCACAGTGAATGACTGGCTCAAGTTTTTTAAGTATTCTTTAGTAACTTTTATTGCCTGTTAATTAAAAAATCTTTCTCTGGAAAAATATTATATTTTGAATTATGAATTTTTAAATAATATATCTTAATTTGTACCAGTTTTGGCCACATATATATCATAATATATAACAGGCATTTTACTTAATATTAAGCAGAAATAAAGCATTTTCATGCAGTATGTATTTTATTACATTTTCCTTCTTTATAGCAAGTTTTTCATTGCATATAAAATAACTGATTATCAAATTTGGTGTCAAAGTTTTACATTATTTGTTTGATATTTTTTCTTGTTTATATTTTCAAAACATTCAGTAAATTTCTAATTCTTATAGGGAAATATATAATTGCACTTCAATTTAGATAGTATGCACTTGGTACATGGAACTATAATTCAGATACTTTGCGCTATAATTCGAATACTTTGCACTATAATTCGACTTCTTTGCACTATAATTCGGATACAATGCACTATATTTAGAATACTTTGCACTATAATTCGGCTACTTTTCACTATAATTTGAATACTTTTCACTATAATTCTAATACGTTGCACTATAATTCTAATACGTTGCACTATAATTCGAATGCTTTGCACTCAAAATCAATTTTTATGGCAAAGTTTCAAGAATTTTAAATTGGACAGATTGCTTACTCAAAAAAAAGGAAATAAAAAATATAGATATTATAAAAAAGTTTATTACAAAAATGAAAAAGGTTTTAAAATGTATAAAGCACGAGTGAAAGTTACTTTAGGTACAAAATAAACACACATAATTGAGAATACAGAACTTATAAAAAAGTAATATAATACTACACAATACTTATTGTATTAAAAGAGCATTCTTGGCTTCAGTGGGCCGACCTCTCTTGCGTTTCTGCCCATGAGGTAAACATTTAGATTCGTTTCACGCTTTCTCTTGCCCCATACGTATTAAGATGCCTAAGCTGTGTTTACGAATATATTTTTTTGCAAAAACAGGACACGAGTATGTGGAAACAGAACCGTAACTGCCAGAGGTAGATACTGTCACTTTCCATACACATTTATTGTATTCAGTTTTATGTTCATCATATGAGGTCCATATGAGATATGCCCGTTCATGTGAATGGACCCCACTTATGCTTTTATATTCTGTTTCACCTGTAAAGATGGCAATTAAAAAACAGATCGGTTTCCATTTTTTTCTTTTAAAATTTTGATTTCTAATTTTGCCCACTGATTTGGTTTCGTCCAAATCTATGTGGGAACTTGCAAACCATTTCACATATGGTTTCATGCAAAATGGTTTGTAATTCGAGTTAACTGGATCACGTTCATTTGACAATTTTTTTCACAATCGCATTTTTAAACACAAGGAACTGACCAACAGGGAAATGCTCACGAAATGTATGTTCCTTTTTTTATCACTACATTGGTTGCCTCTAATCCATTAATGGTAATGGGAAAATAATTCCTAGCACCTACATATCAATAACGATTTCTCGAAAGGTATCCGATTTAGAGTATTCTGTGAATATTGTGATATTCACATAATTTTATTCCTTTCATCTCTTTAAAAATAATGCACTAATTATGTTGAAGGTATCGTTATCAGAGCATAAATGAAGACATTCAATATTTTTTTTTCATCTTTGTCTTTAATGCCACGCAGTTTGCATGTTAACTACATGTAAATAGCACGTCAATCGTCGGAAGGGAAGGACAAAAGCAGCTATGAAGCTATTAGTTATTACACTGCTGGCAACAGTCAATAAAATTTTAAGATTCCACTCAGTTTCATTTATTTTATAGAATGAGTCTTTCACACAATTAAATGGTTCTTCCGCTGGTGTGGTGCGAAAGTTTGGATAGGGGGTGCCAGCTCAGGTATCGTCCTCGTCATCTGACCTCGTTTGAAAGTTAGTAGCTCCGTCCAAAAGTAGTCCTCGTGTTACTTCAAAACGGGTCGTTAATATAACTAAACTAAACACAATGGATTTAAATTCATACCTTCAAAAGTGCTGTTACTTTGAGTTTAGTTAATTAGTTTATTTTAATTATTGTCCTATTTTTGAAGCAAAACGAGGCTATTTTGGGGCGGACCTAGTCATTTTGAACCGTTGGCAGGTGACAAGGACAACACCTGAGCTGGCAACCATCTTCAAGCTTCCGCACCACACCAGCGGGAGACGTTTGGCTCCATGCGTATGATTTTATGTTCAACAGGTCCATTACACGGCGGCTCTGTATTGGAATTGGGTCTCCAACATGGAGCCTTCGGCTCCGAAGCCGGCACTTTAACTCTAGGCCACCGCGGCCTCAATTCAGTTTGAAAAGATACAAAAAAGAGGTATAGAAACAGTGACATTGTTGCAAAATAAGCAGTGCCGAGACGCTCTAACCTGGTGGCAAAAATCGCGCTGTTTTAAGGACATTTTTACAATTTTTCTTGTTTATTTCTCGTGAAAAAAGCAGTGCCAGAACTCTGTTCCGACGCCACTACACCCCTAGAGAGAAGCAACGACGCACGAATCACGACAATGTACGGCGCATAGCCATATTATCAAATTAACCATTGTTGCTAATTTGACGGATTAAATTTCCGCTTTGGCTTATTCTCGGACTTTTTCTCTTCTGAGATGGTAAATCCCCCAAAACAGGGATGATTTCCCCCTATTGGCAATACTCCAACCAATGCAATGTTGCCGGCTGCAAAAACTGCGCTATGTTTAGTTTATGCAAAGTAGAAACATCTCTTTTATAGTGGAAAGTAATTAATGTAAGTCATAATATTTCTTCTTGAGTGCATCATATTTGTTCAAAGTTCAAACATTTTTTTCATGCTGAATAAATTTAATTATAGTGGAATAATTTCTTTTCGCGTGCAATTTATTTGTTTTGAGTGCAAATTATTTTTATCAAAGTGAATTTCATCCAAATCAAAGTGCAAATAATTCCCACCCATTCTTATATTATATCTACTTTCAGCAAAAATTAAATAGTATGATTTTTGGGACAAATTAATGCACCTATTAGTTTGTATCTCTGGTTATTATACATAAATTAAGTCTTAAACGATATAAAATTTATTAAAAAAGAGGCTAGTACTATCCCATAAAAGCATTTCCATAGATAACCAATCTTTTGTAAATGTTCAAGATATTATGATGAGTCATCCAGAAGGTACATTTTCACAAAAAAACAGAGTTTCAGTGACACAGAAATTTTTTGGTGTGTAATTTGCCAAGTTTAATATTCATTAATCTTGCATTATAAGTATGCATTGAAGCCATGAATAAACAAATATGATGCATTCTATGTTTTATGCTATTCAAAAATGTACTACATTTAAATATTTTTTTTTAATTTATTTTTTTGCTCTGGACCATTGTACTCTACAATGGTCCACTTGTTACTTAAAAATAAATATTAAAAAAAGTATAGATAATTAATAAATTTAGAGTGTATTATAAATCTTAATATGTAGAGAATATGTATTCATTTTTTTCAAGCCAAAAACAAAAATAACTTGCATAAAAATTTATTGTTTTTAAAGGGCTGAATTTATATGCAAATACTTAAAGCATCCCTTTAGGAAATAAAAATCCTCTTAAACCCTAAAGATAATTAATTTTAGAATTAATAGTTATTTCTGACAGTGTGACGATGAAAGATTGCAACACTTGCGAGTACTTGATACATGTTTATGCATTTAATTTTCTTGCAAGTTTCATGTTAAGGAAAAATGACCTAAACATATTGTTAATTACTAAAAAAGAGTTTGTTTAAGGTGTAGGAATGTATCTTATTGGTTAATATCAAATTAGTGGCTAATTTGCTTGAGAAATGGATGCATTCTGTCCAAAACTGGTACAGTTTTAAAAAAATGGAGCATCTACCCTTTTATGTTTTTATTTACTATGCATACATTTCTTTAGGGATTTTTTTTTTTGCCATTTTAACTATGTTGAATAAATTATATAAATAAAGCTGAAACACCAGTTTTTTAGTATGCTGTAGAAATCAAAACGATTGAAAATATTTTCTTGGAATTTGTTCGCAAATTCTATGTGTCGTCTGCACATTCACTATGATTAATTCTTGCATTTGATAATTACAGAGAGAATTACATCATCACCATTAAAGCTGTCTCAGCGTAAACCAAAATATTGGTATCCATGGCAGACAAACGCAACAGCAACAAACGACAAGTACGAAGTCCAACGCGGAAATTGAAAGGACAGCGAAAATATAAACGACCCCAAAAAAAACTATTTCCATCGCCTAAAAGGCAATTACACATTGTAACTGTCATCCCTTTTTTGGGGGTTGTCAGATCGTAAAGAAGGGGCGTCAAACCCCCTTCAGTCAAGGACACATTGAAGGAGAAACCGTCCATCGAATACTTGCTCTCCCTTGGTGACGAAATGCTGACAAGTGTGCTATCGCCTTAAAGCAGCTGACCTTATCTCAGATTTCAGGTAGGAAAGTGGCTTAGGGAGAAAGAAAGGGTCGCCTTTTGTGATGGCTTCTTTAGCTAATTGGTCTGCGCACTGCTACTGTAAATCGTTCCATGTTTCTTTTCTTTCTTTTTCTTGTTGGAACCAATAAAGATTCCACTTCGCAGACCCACCCAAACTGCAAACTGGAGATCTCTATCTCTGGAGTCAGGGGTGTGTCGTAGAGTAAAGTAATGTAAAGTTATCGCGTTCGCATACACGCAAGCAGCCAGACGGTAAACCCGAAGACGGATAGGGTCAGTGGCGAATCTAGGATTCGGGTCGGGGGGGGGGGGGGGGGGAGGTCATAAAAACTTTCTATCGTCGTGATGAATGTCAAACCTCAAGGCTAAAGTAAATCAAAACTCTTTAACTTTACTCACCTGACAATAAGAATCATAATTCAATACAATATTTTCGATAATTTAATAAAAATTACAATGAAATAACTAGCCAAAAAATGTCTTCGACCGTGTCAAAGCTACAAGTACAAGTGGAATGATTACAAAAGTTGGAAAATTTTCGAGCCTGTCAAGCCAGAAAGTACTGTTGAAACGTTTTTATTATTTTTTTAAAAGAGGCAAATTAAGAAAAAGCAGGTTATAATGATGTTAAATAAAATAAAGAATTCTGGCTTGGCTCTGGGGGGGGGGCGGTAGCCCGATAGCCCCCCCCCTGGATTCGCCACTGGATAGGGTCCAAACTTTGACACAAGTCTGATGATAGCTAAAAGCAAATGCTGAATTTCATCTTCCTGAGGCCTTTGCTCCCAACAGGTCCCGCGCCAAGAGAGAAAGTATTGCAATCGTCAAAAAGTTCAACATTGATATTTTGGTAAGTCTTCGCGTGTTAGATATCTTTGAATTTGAAAAAAAAATTTTAGAGTTATGGTTTTTGAATGCCATAACAGAAAAACGCTACTAGCAGGACAGATGAAATTTGGTATGTTGTCATAGCACCATAATTCTAGATTTCTATCCATTTTTAGACGAAATCCGTCTAAGAAAAGTCTGTAGTTGAGAAAAGATCGCTCTAGTTTACTTTTCTTAATAGAAAACTATCACCAAATCTAAAAAAAGTTATTAATCAGTTTTTTTTTTTTTTTAACTGGACCCCGCACCTCTTAAAGTCGGTCGTGCTCAGCTGGTTGCGTTTGTGAGTTTTCGTGTACATATCCACTAGAATAAACAAACAGACAGAATTCCCATGGACGGATTACATCCAAAATTTGACAGAAAGCTATAACTTTGATGTAAAGATCACGTACCGAATTTCATCCTCTTAGCTCGTTCAGTTTCCGAGTTATCGTGTTCTCAGACAGACAGACATGATGCCAAAATGGAGATGTAAAACGTATAGATTCATCAAAATCTTGAGCTCGATTTTATTACGACGATTTCAATGCTTTCTTTTTGTACGAAAAATTAAAAACTGTTGATAATGAAATTGCAAGTTTTCTAAAGAATTTAATGCAACAGTGACGTCATTCCCCTTGACGTCACTATTCACGGTACATCTTACGTTGAACGTCATGACGTTTTTTCTTCGTCGCAAACGTAGTAGCTCATAATCAAACAGGCATAAATTGACTCTATATTAGTCAACAAATGAAGGAATTGCGTAACGAAATGAAGAGCTTTAAATTAGTTTTTTATTCTGAAGAGCTTGTGATGCGCAGTGACAGAAGCGAGTCACGTTTTTCGAAATGTTATCGGTAAAATATTTTTGAACTGATTCATTATTCCTGTGGAAAAATGGAAGCAAACAGAAACTAATAGTGTAAATAAAAGTAACAAAAAAGTTGACGGAAAACTTTTAAATTTAAAATCGATCATCCAAATGAACAACTTCTCCAAATGAGTGGAAACGAAAATATTTTTTTAAAAAATAACGACAATTTATTAAGTTGAAAGTAGATAAAATTTAGCATTGCAGAAAAAGAATTCTAATTAAACTCTTTACAAGAACAGGATTCTCTCTCTCTATCAACATTAAAAAAATATCGTTTGGCGGAAGACGGTTGGTTTGTGATTATTTGGATATAATTAACATTTGTATACCGAAAAATAAAAATATTTTAGTTTTTTATAAAGAAAAGAGTTGAATTCTCCCGATATTTTTACGGATAGTAAATATTACAGAGAGACCTTCTCTGTTATGTAAGTATTTTACAATCTTAAACAAATAACATGTCGATTTCTAAAGCACTGATTAAATATTTAAACAGTCTGTCTCCAAAGTATGTGGAGCAATTTAGAAGAATTTAGCGATATTTACCTTTAAAAGTAGATATTCCCGTTCAGTGGCGAATTTAGGATTCGGGTCGGGGGGGGGGGGGCGGGCAAAAAAATTCTGTATGGTCGTGGCGAATGCCAAACCTCAAGGCTAAAGTAAATGACAATAAAAATCATAAAGAACAATACAATACTTTCGATAATTTAATAAAAATTACAATGATATAACTAGCCAAAAAATGTCTTCGACCGCGTCAAAACTACAAATACAAGGGGAATGACTACAAAAGTAGGAAAATTTTCGAGCCTGCATAGCCAGAAAGCAATATTGAAACGTTTTTATTATTTTTTTTAAAGAGGGAAATTAAGAAAAAACAGTTGTAATTATTTTAAATAAAATCAAGAATTCTGGCCTGGGTTTGGGGGGGGCTATAGCCCGATAGCCCCCCCTGGATTCGTAACTGTTCCCGTTGAACGATTGAGTCCAAAATTTGAAAGATGGAGGTTTAACCCTTAAGGGTCGCATTTCTTTGCTATCGACTCAGATGACCCCTCCTGTTTTGGAATGGGGCTGTCGTTTTCATTCATCTAAGAAAGCACAGAATACTTGAGATGCTTATGGATTCTACGTCATTTTTGTGTCAAATTATAAAGCTAATGAATGATTAAATTTTAGTTTTTAATCCTAACCAGCGGGAGTGGCCTTCCCTAAACTTTCTCGTATACTTCTCAAAAATTTGTCATTTTCCTTCCCCCTGCGTGGATAAAAAAAATTCGAATCTGCTCTATTCCAAGAACGCAACAAGTTTCTAGCAAGTGAAAACGACAAAACAAACGGAAATAAAATAATCCGAGCAGGACCAGAATTCGCCAAAAGGGAGAAAAAGGAACAAAAGGGAAGAAAAAGAGCCAAGCAGGAGTCTGTCATGAAAGACGCTTAACATCATGCACAGAAGATTGCTTCCAGTACGCATGCGCGTGGAGATACGGATTCTTTTCAAAAGTAAATTATACAGACAGACAGACAGACAGTCAACCCTTTGACGGATTTGGCCCAAAATTTGATACGGACCTACATTCATGACGATAAAACTGGGTGCGAAATTTTATCCATCTAGCTATTCAAGTTTTTGAGTTATAGAGTTCGCATGACCGCGGACATGCAGACAGACAAATTTCCCGTTGACTTATTTTGTCCAAAATTTGATAGAAACCTACAAATTATGTTTAAAGACCACATACCAAATTTCATCCCCGTAGCTCTAATAGTTTTCGAGTTATCGTGTTCACAGACACACACACAGACATACAGACACACAGACAGACACACAGACAGACACAATTCCAAAATTGTGATTTTCGGACTCTGGGAGGTCTAAAACGTGGAGATTCGTCAAAATCTCGAGTTGGAATTTTTTGATTATTACAATACTTTCTCTTTGTATACTTCGTATACGAGAAAGTAAAAATGCGATAATTCGATGCACGTCAAAATCTCGAAGTCGAATTTTTTTGAAAGATTATAGTAATTTCTCTTCCTATACCCCTTATAGGAGATAATAAAAGTGCTTCAAATCGGCATTTTTAAGCAGTCTAAATAGGCCGTGAAACATGCGATTGTAATTCTATTACAGAAAGTATATTCTGCGAAATGAAAATGGCGTTTTCTTTGCTTCTTTTTCTTTTTTTTTGCATTATTAGTTGCATCTATTTGTAAAATGTACTGTGAAAATTTAATTAACAAATAGAAATTTTCTTTCGGCAGTTGTAATTTTTATTATTCATTTTCGTTTAAAAAATGTATTTTTAATTCGAATATTTTAGATTGAGAAAATCTTGTATTAACCGGAAGTTTAAGCATCTAATTAGTCAAAATTTTATCTAATTAGTAAAAAGAGTAAACGAAAGTTTATAATTTTTGCGACTCATAAACTCTGTTGCCCCACCGTAGTGTACGCACAAAGCGCAAAACTATAGTTTAGGCTCTTCGTAAAACACCTTTGTGAATGAGAGTTATAAATTGACAAAATTTTAATGAAAATATTATTTAAAAATTGATTAAATTAATTAATCAAACATTAATAAAAATTCTTAGTATTATATATAAAGGCTTCTAGCTTCTAATTCTTTGTTGCTTCCTGTGTATTTGGCGCCGCCTGGTTTACATCTAAAATTTCGGCAGAGAGTGTTAGGTTTAACACACTCTCTAGTATCTTTTGATTATTCATTAAGGATTTTGCATTTTGATATTTCAGAATGTTTCTCATATTGATATTGGACAGGATTCAGGCCACAAAGGGTACACTTTTGATTTATAATCTTGCCCTTGACAGAAAATCTTGTCTAATTTGGAATCTTTATGGCGAGTGGTCTTCGATAAAGTTCGCCATTCGATTCCTCATTCATTTCTTCCGTTTTGAACATCTTTTACTTTCTAAATTAATTTTTATGTGTTTTAAATATCATCGTTTTAAACTTCTGTAGATGCAATCACTTGAGGCTGTGGAGTTTGTACGCTTAAAGATGTATTGTCATCATTTATGTTTAAATCTGCTGTTTATTATCTATACTTTTCTTTCTTTTTATTTAATTTTAATTTTTGTTTAGTATATCTATTATTTCTGAACGAGACATTTTGCTAGGACAAATAATGACTCGCGTGTCTTGAGCATTTTCCCTTGTTTGATGAGCTCTTTGCCCATGGGGTGAGGATACTTGTCAGAGAGCGGAGATTGGAAATCGCTGGGTGTAAAGCAGGCCATTCACTTGAAGTATAGCCATGCCATTTGTCCTAAGCCCGGTTTTCCCCCCACACATTTTAATCGAAAAATGCAGGCACTCCATTCACTTGTATTTAAAAGGACGCTAACTCTGGACGAAGGTAGGGAGAGCGCTCCTCTTTCCCTCTCTACAGCTGCTTGTTAATCACTCTTCGATTTTCCCCGGTCAGCAGATTTTAATTTATGCTATCCTAGAAGCGAGGCTTCAATCTACGCAAGGCATTGTTCTTTTCGCTAGCCTCTTTCAGAGTCCCTCTGATTTTTCGTTCCGATTTCAGTCCGAACGGAATTCCAACCACCACAAGCCATTTGGCTGATTTCCATAGATTTTTATGGCTTTTTCCCTTCTCGCGTTCCAGTTATATCCAGTTTATCTGTAAAGTGAATGGTCAGCTTAAGCGAAAGTCAAGATGGATTTCGCTCTTTGGACTTAGATAAGTTTCCCCTTTTTTTCCCCTGAGAAACTGTCAGCGTTTAGTGGCAGTATTAGTGTAGTTTTATCTAATGAGATAGGACTTCTCACTGAGTATTTCTGTTATAATTTTATCTCTTAGTGTTACTGTGGAGTTTGAGATGTATCCATATAGTTGCTCGTTTACTGTGGAACTTTCATGCTGACGTGACATAAGCCAAGTACGCCGCGCCAGTTTTATTACTTTCTCGTATACGAAGTATACAAAGAGAAAGTATTGTAATCGTCAAAAAATTCGAACTCGAGATTTTCACGGATCTCCACGTTTTAGACCTCCCTCAGTCCGAAAAACACAATTTGGGAATCATGTCTGTGTGTGAGCACGTTAACTCGAAAACTATTAGAGCTACGAGGATGAAATTTGGTATGTGGTCTTTAAACATAATTTGTAGGTTTCTATGAAATTTTGGTCAAAATCCGTCAACGGGAAGTCTGTCTGTCTGTATGTCCGAGGCCATGCGAACACTATAACTCAAAAACTTGAATAGCTAGATGGATAAAATTTGGTACACAGTTTTATCGTCATGAATGCAGGTCCGTATAAAATTTTGGGCCAAATCCGTCTACGGGTTGACTGTCTGTCGGTCTGTATAATCGCATACTTGTATCTCATAAACCCTTTGGCTTAGATAAATAAAACTTGATATCGCGGATGCTAACATTAATTATAGATCTGTGCCCAATTTTTATCTTAATCGGTTGAAAAACAGGTGTTCAAATTGCATATTTAGTTCAAAATGCACATTACGGCTGTGTGTTGGCGAGAGTTTCGCTTATTTCACTCAAGTGAGTATGATTGGCGTTTCTTCTTGGCGGAAATTGTAGCGAGCCGCAAACACGCGCTTCGGAAATTATGGCAATCCCCAAAACGAAACTTCATTTTGACATTCTCCAGATGGACTCCTGTGATTAACCAGAGGTGTAGTGAAATGTTGTGCGATATCTATAGTAAGATTTCGTACTCGAAAACGTTAAATAAAGTTGTGGTACCTCAGCGCGCGTAAAAATTTCGAACATACGCAATTTTTTTTCAAAATATTAAGTTTTTTGGAATTCATAAATTTGATATGTTTCATTGTAAATCACCATTCATATATTTTTTTTCAAAATAACCAGGCCTTGGGTAAATACCCCCAAAATATTTACCTACCAACTGGGTGTTTACCCACCCCACATTACTGGTCGTATGCGAGAAAGTTTCGGGGAGGTCACTCCCGCTGGTTATCCTGAGAAACTGCCAACTTTTAGTGGCAGTATTAGTGTAGTTTTATCTAATCAGATAGGACTTCGCATTGAGTATTTGTGTTATAATTTTATCTCTTAGTGTTACTGTGGAGTTTGAGATGTTACCTTATAGTCGCTCATTTACAGTGGAACTTTCATTCTAACGTGACATAAGCCAAGTACGCCGCGTCAGTTTTATTTTTGAATCCATCGTGCACATTGCAGGAAGGAAAACAACGTGAATGTCACAGTGTAAGATAGCATACAATCAGATGTAGATGCCGTGCTCAGTTGCGTTTATCATGTGACTGTGAGGTCCAGTGGCGAATCTAGGATCCGGGTCGGGGGGCTGAGGTCATAAAAACTTTGTATCGTCGTGATGAATGTCAAACCTCAAGGCTAAAATAAACCAAAACTCTTTAACTTTACAGACTTTACTCACCTGACAATAAGAATCATAAAGAACAATTCATTGCTTTCGATAATTTAATAGAAATTACAATGAAATAACTAGCCAAAAAATGTCTTCGACTAGGAAAATGGCTACAACTAGGAAAATCTTCGAGCCTGTCAAGCCAGAAAGTAATATTGAAACGCTTTTATTATATTTTAAAAAGAGGGAAATTAAGAAAAGAAAAAAACTGTTGCAATGATGTTAAATAAAATCAAGAATTCTGGCTTCGCTCTGGGGGGGGGATGTAGCCCGATAGCCCCCCCCCCCCTGGATTCGCCACTGGTGAGGCCAAATGAATTGTCTCCATCAGAAATCTGCTACCTTCCACAACTAATTTGAAGTTTCGTGTTTTGAAGTTTCCATTTCTGTATGCTCCTCAATTCGTACAATCTATTCTTGAATTTGATAATCCAAACTCCGTACATTCGAACGTTCTATGGAGATTGTTTTATCTATTTGATATACTAGAAGTACAGAACTGGAATGCAAAACCTGTGGAATCGTCGATAGTTCGGTGACGAAACCCATTTCGCATTCAATTCGGTTCCCTTCTGTGTCGATGTGTATGGTAATGCTCACGAGTTAAAAGGTTTTTGACTTCGAGTCAGTCATTGACCTGCGGTCTTGAGCCTTCACCTGTAGCGGAAACATTCGACACGAAGAAAATTAAATTAAAAAGAGAAAAATCCAGCCATTGTGAAGAATCCACAGACTCGGGCATGCAGTTTTTGAAAAAAAAATGTTTAATTAAACAATTTAGGTATTTCTATAATCATTCATCTGTTAAAATATTTATACTAATTTTCCCCCCCGAAACAATGAACTTAAAATGAATCATTTTAAAACAAAATATTAAAATTAATTATTTGGAGTTTTTGTTCTTTTCTTTTTACAAAACAAAAAAATGATTAATTTCCTTCTACATAACAATTAAATAAAACAAACATAATCAAAATGATCATATTTATCATGTTTTAAAAATTATGATATTTTAAAGAAATCTAATAAGAATTATAAGCTTTAAATAAATTTAGACAGCTCGTTTCTGCCGTCTGCCTTGCCTCTATCAAAAAAAAAGTATAATTAATTCTTTTAACCAGAATATTTTATCGTATGATTTATTTTTTCTTTCCTTTTCAGTGGAAGAATAAAGTATCAGTTAAACCAAACGATTATATTTCGGAGAAGTATTTTACGTTCATGGAGTTCTACAGACAAGGAAATAAGAATCCATTATATTCTGGTAAAAAATGGCATTCATCTGTTGAACAATGAACTCTTTTTTTTGTGTAATAAGAGTTTTATTTTATGAAAAGATGCTTGATTTTATAACAATTTTTAAGCGAACAACTATTTCAACGATAATATCATATTATTACAAAGATATTAATAATATGTTTGAAAATGTAAACATTTGTAAAAGCTGATGTTAAAAAATTAGACAGTCTCTTGCTTTCGAAAACACTGTAGGTAGAATGGAATTTCGAAACCAAAATATTTAATGTTTCCTTTTGATTTGTCTGTTCTTTTCTTCTGATGAAAGAATGAAACACCAGTTAATCCAAACTTTAACATTTAAGAGAATAAAAATGGGAAAAACGACGGTTAAAAACCGCGTAAAAATTATTAATGTACATCTTTTATACCGGTGAACTATTTCGAATATTCAAAACGATTAT